>JAGVSQ010008053.1:0-14726 GCA_022683975.1 Rhyacophila evoluta
CGGCATCTTCAGGCTACATTATATGTGGGCAGTGAGCGAACATATAACATACTTCATTAGTAGGCTTTATATATTCAGTATACTTAAAATGTTGGAATAAATCGTGCTTCATAATAAATTATCCTATACATAACTTCAATTTTGACGGTGGATATATCGTTTTCATCCCGGTGGTCGTGTTGATAAGCAAGTGCGCTTCGGCATTGAGATTCGCGGCTTCTGCATATACATTATATATTTAAAAATTCACAACTGAAATCTTCTTGCATCCGTGTAGTCTCGCATCCGAAGGGTTCTCAATAAATTGAGCGATGATTGAGGCAGAAACGACCAATGTATATGTATTTGGATAAAAGAAATGAAGTGATGTTAATGAGATGTGCGACTATCTTCATGGTCACGGAGTAAAGAGAACATAGGGTACCACAGATTTTGTGTGCCCCACAGTGTGTGTAACACATATTTTTTTCATTAAATGTAAGTACAACAGTGCTGATTAAAAGCAGTGCTTCTCAATGATCTGATGATCACGACGCAGTCCTTGACTTATTCGACCTTTAAGACACACTTTTGTCGTTTTTACCTGCCTTTTCAATTATGTCGCAATATAAGACGTATGGGGCATCAAACTTAAATAATATTTATCCAGTATGCTATTCGTAGTTATATAATATTTACACGGTCAACTAGTAACATTATTTTTTATCAACCGTACTGCCACGAATTGGGTGAAAATTGTCTAAAGGGGCCCAGAAAATGTCCACATGCATATAACAATCAATGTGTAATGACTGAAAAAAAAAATAGTAATTAATACTAACTTCCGAAGCATCAAGTAGATCACTCCTCCATGTCAGAGCTTCGGTATACGCCTGATTAAATCCGGGTGTAAGGATGGGAAGGCGAGTGGACGCTTGTTAAATATAGGGATAATTAGGACTGCTTATCCGTATTTTTGCGCAAAGCATGAACTCCATCCACTTGCTTCAAAGTTAAATACATAATTTTGGTGTTATCATCTTAAAGCCGTTTTATAAAACGGACGACTGGGTCATTGTGTGTATTTTATAAGATGTTTCTCGTCTTGAATTTTTTTACATATATCTGAGATCGTGATTTGTTTATCCCGAATAAAAAAAAAATAATACATCGTCTTCGTTTGTTTGCGGTGAATTTTATCACTGGAAAATTATTATTTCATTAATTTACCCGCCCAAAAATAATAAAATAAACACGGATCACCGTTTCCGCTCTAAAGCAATGTCAGACGTTTGTAATTATTCATATATATCGTTATTTGCGTTTTGTCTTTTATCTTTTGACTTGTCAGGTTATATGGTTACAAAATATTTTTAGGACACGTAGCTTTGTCAAGATATGTTACTTGATAGCAGTTAAATGCTTCACTCTAGTTAAAGGACGGCAAGTCGGCTGAGAATAATGATCGAAAGAAACTATCCATGATAAGTTTTCTACGTTCGTTTTTTAAATGGAATATTTCGTTGCTGACTTTTCGTATTTCGTAAATTCGTATTTTTTTAGTTCTTCCATCAGCAAAAAAAACACTCTTCCAGAAACTATGGTTTCAAGTTATTTTTTTTTGCTTGTGATAAATTCGAATTTTTTTATGACAACGAATTACGGAATTCGCGAAATTGCGAATTTTATTTTGCAATCTCTACTCGAACATTTCCAGATACTTTATTATCGCCTTTTCAGTGTATGGCCTAGATGCCGAGTTCCAGCTGACGGTCCCACACAAATCGTATGAAAAGTTCTCGATTATCCACAAGGATCAGAGTGACATGAATACCTGCCCTCTTGCTCGAGAATTATTATATCAAGAGTAGATTGGCTTGCTTAGATTTCATATAAAACGGGACCTGTGATTTTGCTTAGTATATTTTTAAAATATGTTTTACCTTTTCGTCAGGTTTCATGCCTCACATTCGTAATAATGTCACATTGTATACGCGAGTTTTTTTTTTGCCTAACATAACTAATCTTCCAATTTGGTTGAGAGAGTCGTATGGAGGGCTGATTGTGGCGTTTAATAAAACCAGAATGCTTCTAATTCGAATCAACCTCACGTGTTAATGATTATAATTTTAATGGACGCGCGTTCTTTGGAATAACTTAACCAACATAAAGTAGTGTCATTTGAGGATTTGACGCCGTTTTGTCTCAATAAGACGGTGAGTATTTTAAGAGTTTATTATACAACGTTATATCCTCGATGTGAAAGTAATTCGGGAAAACCATCACAAATCTTGTTCTGTTGTTGTATATTGACCACACAGTCTGAGGAAATCGAGTTATTTCGAGAGGCCTTATAGTTTTATCACAACATTAATTGCGCACGTAGGTACGTAGTACTAAAATTTAAATCTACTTAAAAACATGCCTCTGGGTATATATTATACAACGTGAAAAATTCATTTCTTTTTCGAGCGTAGAATAAAAAATGAAAGTGAATTATTGATTGTATCTAAATTTTTACGCAATTCTTTTTCTGATTGAATTTCTCGAGATTTGTAGACCTCTTGACTATATATGTGATAATGATTTTTGAAAAGAGTTTTTTCGATTTGTTGTAGGTTTTTTAAATTGAATAATTATTGAAATAGTAAAGGCAAATCAATCGCTTGAAGAAAAATAAAATGAACATTTGACATTTTTTTAGTAATGCAACTAGAGCTGTTTCGATAGGAAACATTTATTTCAAACCATCTACTTATTATATATTATAATAAGGTGCGGTTTGAGCAAAATACATAGGTAAACGTTAGAGTTTTTTTTTGTACATTTATTATTTTTTCGCTATCAGTAGAAAAAATAGATCAGACTGCTAGTCATGGAATAAAGTCGCAACGTCGTGGACCTGCCTTGGCCAATGCTATGGATATAATATTATGTATATAGCGGATTTTAATTGATTAAATGGATGTTGTTACCGCCTGGGAGAATGCAAGAGGGAGGATACGCTAGAAAAAGGAATCACATCGTGGATAACGCATGGAAGAAGAATAAGAAGATAATGTTTGTAGTGTGCGTTATATATGAGTACTATACCGAGTCAATCAAAGTATTATTCTAATGGATTGATATTATTAAATCCTGGACGAAGAATGTTCCTCGTCCTGTACTTATTACATTCTTGCAACGAGAATATTTAAACGTTTTCCTTATAAACATCATAATATTTCTTAGTAATAATGTAATTTATGATTTATCACTTGTTTAATTATAAGTCTTTAATGCGTAATAATATGTTGTAAATTCTTCCTAGATATAATAGTTATGATTATCTGCTGTATATTGGATACAATCGTATAAATTGCTTTGCCCTTTACTACTAGACGTGTCTTCATATCATTCATGTGGAAGTATAGCGTGGCGCAACCAATTTGATTTCGACAACATCAAAATGGAGCAGGACTTAAATGTATTAATTGTTGGTTGATTTAATACGTGTATTCACACAGGTTCATTAATTTTGCATGCTACATATCGGAAATGTAGCTTTTGCAGAAAGCTAATAATAGACCTTTTGAAATGGAACTCTCATGCATATGTGAACTTTTGTTGTGAAAATTTTATATTTGTATGCGACTGTTTACTCACCATGAGTTGTTCTCACTAGCTTCGCCATGAGCCGTACGCTGGTTTCCGCCTTGACCCGCACATCGTAAATTTCTGATGAATTTATCTTCACTGTAAACTTCCATATTCCTTGGTATCTGAAATACCAAAAAGTTTCCGTTCATTTAACATTATTAGCCCCAAGTGATAAATCGCAATTGTCAGCCACGCCAATCACGCCGGAACTTTGACAAAATTGTTCAGTGGAAAGAAAGATTCGTCAAATCCGTTTAATAATTCTAGAGCAAATGTGTCGCCTTGGAGAACACCCCGAAATAGTATTTTTTCTAAATTTATATAAACCAGGAACGGTAATATACGGTCGTTTTCAGTAAATGTCCGGTGAAGCCAAGTTATTGTGGCTGACCGATTGTTTGAAGTTTGTCACTTTCAATAGACTCCTAAGCTGCTACCGGAGATACAAATCAGGTTCTATGAAAAATTAAGCTTAATTGTCGATGAGAAGAAACCTTTCACTTTTTTAATAGGTTGGTATTAGTTTATAACTTACGGTTCTGAATCCTCTGTATTCTCTTCATCGTCTGTTCTGTCTTTGGCCATGGGTAGTCTGAAGATCTGTCCATCTGAATCGTCGTCGCTAAAAGACGCCATCTCTAGAAGATCAATAACTATCCCTGAAAATTTTACATTAGAGATTTAGTATGTTTGTGCCCGAAAGAAATGCATTTGTTCCTTGCCATCAGTTCAACGTTCATGGTTTCATTTTACCCCGTTATCGATTGGCTAGTCGGGTTTTATCCATATGCCAATTATGCATGCACTAATAAATCGTCAAAATATTATTTTATGTACTATTATAATTTCACTGACTTACTCATGGACAATTTTAATATTGTTATTAAATTTGATATTAGTAAATTATTTACTATATTAAAAGATAGTTGATATATCTCATTAATTATTTTATTGTATTAAATCACGGTGTAGTAATTTTTAATGCTTAATGTTTGATATGGAAATTTAGCAGCCAATAAATTGCGTATCAGAAAATAAACAAACGTGGCCGCAAGTGAAGCCATTCTATGTAATATTGTGAAATAAACGCTTCATAAACGTCACCTCGGGGTCCATATAAAGTTGCAAGCTTCGGCTTCTCGGTGACATTTATGATGAGGGTTCTTATGCTGGAGTCAATCGGAATCACCAGGGTCTGGATCCCTGTCAGGTTGCTCCGTAGAAGAATGGTTTGCTGAAACGCAATTTGTGAATGCTGTTCAATGGATGTACAATTAATGGAATTATTATTTTAATGATTTGTGTTTGTTTACGTCTTTTTTTGCAGTGTGTAGCTTGCGTATCTTCCCTATACATATAGGCTGACGGTCCAGAAATGCGAATCCGATCACCGGAAAATGATTTATCGTATTAATTAAAAATTCCAAATTGTCCTTAGATCTAGTTATATGTAGCGGATATTCAGGGAATGTTAGATTGATTGCTTTTTCTGTTGATCTTTTGTATGTTTATCGAGCATTGTTCAATTAACCATAATATTATGTGTTTGCCAACTTTTATAGCATTTTAAATGTACATATTTACAGTGGAGTAGGTGGTTTAAAATAAACGTATGTAAAACAACATTCGCATAAGCAAATAACACCGGCGCAAAAATGAATAATTAAGTCCATAAATAAAATACAAATAAGGAGATTTTCATGTTTCTAGACGTCATAATTATGGTCACCGGTGATCATTAGTAGATATGGTAATTTAAAAAGATCCCATCGCTTGAAAATAAATATTGAATACTATGATACGTTTAAACGATCTGATACGTTCTTTCTTCAAAATATTACCTCTTCATCGAAATCTAACTCCTCTTCGTCGTCAATCTCTTCAGTAGTGGCTGGCAGTGCTCTCAAACCTCTCTGGTGATGTCCCCAATAGTTAGTCTCCCTGAGGTCCCTCTGACTTCCGTGTTCTTGTTGTTCTTGGAATAAATTTCGCTCATTCGTTCCGTGGTATATCTGCTGGTTTCTCTGTTTTTCCTGAACGAGATGGTCCAATATTTCGCTCTGGTATGTTGATGCGGTATATTTTTGACTTTGACCATTCTGATCTTGGTAGAGTTGCTGTGGTTGCTGGGGGTTTTGTGCTGCAGGCTTTGGGTTTAGTGAGACCGATGCTCCTCCTGATGCTTCTGCTGCTTCCATGGCCCATACGTTAGATGAGGATATTGAATATAGCTGAAATAAATACGGTAAAGTGTTAGATGTACCATTTGTTCCAAAAACTTAAGCCTAGTACTAAAAGGAACAGTTTAGTTTGGGCATCAGAAATAAAAAATCTCAAGCTAGTTATTTATTTTAGTCATTATAATAGCCTTTTTTTACAAATTTACCCCATCGGATTTTTATAAATCATGAAGATTTATTAAGTAAAAGTTGCAAGTTTAAATTTGGTAATTGCATTAAAAAGACATGATTGGTTAAGTGACTGATAACCGTTTGCGAAAACAATCTGTGAAGATAAGTCAGATAAGATCACATTTTGAATACCGTTTATAATAACAGTATTGATTATGATGTCGCAACGAAAACAACTATAGATAAAACTAAATAACGTTTTTTTACCATAGTCATTATACAATTTCAAACATAATTTCGTTAATTCAATGTTAACTTGATTAATACCTTAATCCTCTTGGATAAAAAGAGTTTGATCAGTCGCGGTGGCGGAAGCGGTGACGATCCATCCGAAAACAGAAACACGGCACTGTCGTAGGGAAGTAATCTCGCAGCTCTCGTCAGGGCCCCCGCTGGGTCATTGCTTAGCAAACGCTGAAATAATTAAAACATATCTTAATATTTATTTCAAATTAATTCTTCAGCAGTATCTTAATATTCTGATCGATGCTCGAAATATTTGACAAGTTTGTGTGTGATAGTTGCCGATCTTTTTTGTGGGCCACATTCGTTATCTTCTTAAAGGCTGCTTCAGACTCATTACGCCATGATAAAGGCCGACAAATAGTGTGAAAAATACCGTATAAGATCCTGGGTAAGGCCGGCGCTACGACAGCAGAGCGACAGGAACAAAGCGTCAGCAACAGAGATGTAAAATAGCTATAAATCGGCGAATGAGCAAGATGTTGTGACGACAACGTGTTATCGTTATTATTCATCTCTGTTATCGAAGCTTTGCTGCTGTCGTTCTGCCGCCGCGGGATCTACCGTAGCGACGACCTAAGACGACTGTACTTTTATCAGGAAACACTATTGTACTCTACCTCAGCTTACTTACATTTAACTTCCCGGTAATCTACCGGGAACGGTAGTAAAATAATATTAGCCAAACTATGGCGCAAGTGTTCAGAAACTCCTTTATTAACTCGAATGAAATATAAACAACATTTTTAGATCGCGAGTTCTTTGTTCTCCTTTGGCTATATCCGCCAGGGACCGCATAAAGTCCTCTACGCTCTACTACCTCCCAAGTCAAGTCGATATTCTTCAATTTGTTGCATTTATCCTATGATTAGTATTAAAGAGTAATATCAGGACACCCATAATGTGCAAGTAGGCTTGAAGCATTCGCATAAAGTGTTGGAGCGGCGGTTCTTAAACTGCTGTACACGTAGCCATAACCGAAGGTTCGCGAAACAATGATGGCATTAACTTTACATCCCCCAATTTTTTGCTTATATTTAAATATCTCATTAAATTCATATATAGCCATGAATTTTTGTATCTGTTGTTAATGTTACGTAAACAAATAAAAAAAAGTAAAAAAATAATTATTTTTTTCGATATTCGATTATTTAAGAGATACATTTCACCAATTTTTATTCAAATCTATTAACTATAAAATTGTTGAACCAAAATTTCAGTCTCAAGAATGATAAAAATGGTTACGGTTAGGGAACGAACAAAAGATGGGACCCTTGGATTACATAAGTCAAAATACTCATATATCAATTAAACAAATAATCCAATTTTATGTTTACCTTCGACGTTGGTTTGATACTCTCCAGCGATTTCTTCAGGGACTTTCCTTCAGGACCCTGAGCGGAAGATCTGTGATGAGACATCCACATGATTCCTAACATTATAATAAAAACAATACAATTACTTTTCGTAGCGGTTTTCATATATATTTAGTTCAAGGGATAAATTGTAATTTTTAAATTATAACAATGGGTTTTATGAGACTCGTATGTATTTTAACATTGAAATCGTTAATGAATTGATCCGTGATAGAGATTTGTTTTTTTATTGAATTATTTTTTAATCATGAAAACCTTTCTGAATTTAAATATAGAGGTCGCGAACATAAAAATTTGTTCAAAGACACTGTCATATCTAGAAAAATATATAGCTGAGAATTTGACTTCGAGTAGTAATGTTTATTCTAATTCTATTTTTAATTTAAAATTAATTCAAAAAAAAATACAATAATTGAAATAAAAATAGTGGATGGATTGATTATTTGACCTTTATGAGCCAGATTTTTGATTTTTAAGAGTTTACATTTACAAAATAAAATTGAAAATTCTAAATTTCGCAGGTTATTGAAATGGAACGAAATTTTTAGTAAAGCTTTCCTAAATCTGTATGTATTTTGAGTTTCAGTCGATTATAATTCAAATGTGTAAATAAATGTGAGGTTCAGGTCCTGTGGCTAACTAATAGTAATATATGTTTCTTTATTTTTCAGGTAAGTTTTCGTCGCATACCGGTACGATACAAGTTAACTCACGTACTAAAAGGACTGCACCTACTTCAGTATCGTATGTACACATCATTTGTAAATTTAAGGATATTATTTTACATCTCCCTGATAGTATGGAGGTTAGCGTGCGGGACTCGCAACCGGGGAATACGGGTTCAATTCCCACATCTGCTGGATTTAAAAAAAATCTTAAAATGCCGGACTGGATACCCATTAGATTGAGCAATTGTCTGACAAACAATTCTCGTAAAATTAATCTAGAATGTCTTCACATTGTGGAGATCCACATACTCCTCTTTCGGAGCGGATAGGAAAAGATGGATAATTAACTGACATATAATTTATAAGCCGTGGCGATTGTATTATTCTAGAAATCACTTTGGAAATGTATTACAGTTCACGTTAAATTCCACAGTAAATCTTTTATGCAGTGTGACAGTATCAGTGACGTATGAATACTGAATTTTAGGTTTATGTTTACAATATCTGTAAGTTTAGAGTGAGATTTCAGTGTGATGATCACGTAGGGTGATAAACAATATTGAATATAATATATCTGTTAAATCCGTAGTAATATTTTTAAGACATTTGCAAATCAGTCTACTAAAACTACCTAAATGTGCCTGCATCCATCAACACCGTCCTTACACCCGGTTTTAATTAGGCGTTTATGGACCTCCATCGAGAAGTGATCTATTTTATTCGACGGAAATGTCCCCGGAGTAAATATAAATGACCCAAGACTTACGTTGCCACAAATGTGATGAAATTAAAAATAAATCTACCAAAATTGTTGAAAAGTTCTCAAGACAGAAGATTAATTATGTATTTATGTTGACAGTTTTCTTTCGTTTATAATAATATGGGTATGTAAATTTTTGCGCTATAATTTTTCTATTTATATGTTGAAACGGAAATGAAAAAAAAATCTTAAAATAGTGGAATATATTATAATTATCTTAAATCCTCATCATTCAAAGCTATTTTTAAAGCAGTGTCTTTCACAAAAGAATATGAAGCAAGCACTTTTCTCGTAAGGTCGTATTTGTAACTTTGTTTTCGAATTCAAAAAAAAAAAAAACAATATGTTTTCTGAATAATTATTGTTTTTTTTTTTGTTTTGAATGACCGTCGCAATTTTTTAAGCGATTGAAATTCGAGTGGCGTTATTAATTATTTTATTGTTTTCAAATCTCACGTTAATTTCTCACATTTGTATTGCATTTAAAAAATCTCTTTTGTTTGATCTGAAAACAGTTTACATTTTTCGACAGAATAACATCACATGAATATACTTAAAATCCCTCATTTTTTGAATATACAGAGATTACTATTAATTATGTTATATACCGAGCGATTATTAGTAAAAGTCAAGTTACTCTTGACCCGTGATCAATTTGGCCAGACGTGGTCAGGAATTTGTGCAGTTTGTTGCAAGTTCTTTATGAATTTATTCAAATCACAATAAATATACACACAAATTGAGAAATATCAATGTGTCTCGTGAGGTATTTTTACAGCCTGAATCAACTAAATTGTCTGATAGTGTAAATCGGTTTTAATCCAAGAATATTTCGAGATTCACTACCTAAAACTGTTTGGTTAACTTGTATCAAGTGCGATCCGCAGTTTATATTATATTGTGGCAAATATAATCTCCACACTGCAGATGTTGTTTTATATTTTGTTTCGTTTTGCTAAAGTAGTTTTGCTTGCTCAAAATTAAAAGATTTTTATTTTAGTAAACCTTTTACAACAAAAACTTGATAAGATAATACATTTTAAATAAAATTTGAACCATATATGCCGTAGTAAATACCCCATTTGTGAAGTTAATGTGTAATTAAAAAAAAAAATTATGCTTACCGTCTTGGTCGTACGCCAACAAAACAATGTCACCGATCTTCATGTCGCCACCTCGTTTCTCCATGTCTTCCCACGCCTTTCCTACGGTCAGCAGATTACTAACTTCTGAATCTACGACGATGGCTATCGGCGGTCTTAGATAAGCATCTTCCAAATATCCTCTTAAAGCTTCCAGCACCTCCTCTTTATTCAAAATTTTCATTTCTTTTTTAACAGGAATAAAAATATCCCTGACTGGAGATGGATTCTGCTTTAAACCATTTTTGTCTAGTTCGCTGTCGGCTTTGACGGGCATCACTATGAAATTTTCAGGTCTCTGCTCGTAGTCGTCTTCGCGGTTTTTATCTATAGAGTTCTTCTTCGTAAAACCTTCTTGGGCAATGTCAGATTCACCAATTGTCGCCGTGGCCAGTGCAGTATCTTCTATATGACCTCTCGAAGAAGTCCCAGTTATTATTCTTGGCACGGCTTCTTCCGGCTTATAGCTGTCATTAAAACCGTCTTCAAATCGCAGCGTTTCTTTGGTCGTTTTGGGTTTTTCAGTCGTGATTGGAAATTTATAAATTGGTTCGTCATCGTTGACTTGAGTGGTATGTGCACCTATTTTAGTTGGGTCCATATTTTCAATCGAATCTGCTTTATCTATTATTTCCTTTGAATTCGATTTAAATGATAGTTCATCTGCAGCGCTTCTGTCCATCGATTTTTTGCCATTCCTCGCATTCTCGCTGGGGATAATTTTACCGATATCGAAAGGATTCAAAGTGACTTCTGCACCAGTCTTGGAATCATGCTCAGTTATGTCATCATTATCTTCAGCTATTAATGCAGTATGGTGTTTTTCTTTTTTATCTGAATTACTCGTTATTTTTCCTTCCATCAAATTATTTGAATCAGCATTCTTGTCAAAACTGAAATTACTTTTAATTTCGGTGACTGTCTCTCCTATTTCTTTTAAAGCGACGTTAGAAATTGACGCATCAATTAGTTCTTTGTGAGATTTTTTACTCTCGATAATTGGCACTGTATAAACTGAGGGTGTTTTGGTTTTATTTTCTGGTTCCAATACGGTAGCACCATATGATTTCTGAGAAAGTGTACTCTCAATGCGCACATTTGAAAGTTTCGGCTCTAATACATCTTCTAACTTCGGTCTTTCAACATTTCTACTCCTTATAACAATATCTCCAGTCTCTGTATTATAGATCACATCACTCTTCGGTAATTGTATTGATTTACCATCATCAGCAATGAAAAAAGGCACACCACCTTTAAGTTTTGAATTTCTCGATAGATCTCCAGTACTTGATTCATCGATGGCAAAAAATCTACCATCTTTGGGAACGATTTTGATCACGTCTTCAGGATTACTTCGTCTTGTGTCTTCTACACTTGCTGTTTTTTCAACGCTCGTATTTACCCCTTTATTATTTGATTCATGCATTTTTATTTTGCTATTTTCTTCTCGAAAGTCTTCATTTTGTTTAACTTCATCACTTTCCATCATCATATCTTCACTATCACTCCCAAAACCATCAACATCATCAAATGAATCTTCTTGCTCTTCATCTTTCAGCCTTTTATCAATTTCCTCTCTCGCTTCATTGTTCATGGGATACTTCTTCGAAATCACCTCTGAAGTGGCTGGATCAGATGTGATGGCTTTTATACCATCGTTGAATCTATCATTGATGAAATCATCTCTGGCATTCGTCCTATTGTCATCGAATTCTTTCGCGTCCAAAACGCAACACATAACACCGAAGAACATAAATATCATCGTGTAAACTGAGGCCATTTTGTATCTAGTTTTTTGCAACATTTATTTAAACTTTTCGTGCAACTATTTGAAACAATTGTATTTCCGCTTCTAGAATTTTGTCAATTTCAATAAAAAAAACTTTTTTTAGCCGTTTTTTAATATCGAGTAATTTATTATTTAAAATATCCGGGTGCAGTTTTAATTTTTTTTTCACTGGCCTAAAACACAGCCAATCAAATCGTATTTTAAACTATATCAAAGGTGTTTTATATGTGAGACCAATAAATACTAAGTGCCAAACAAGCATACATTTCCGGTAACTTCATTTTCACACGTGGTTAACCAAACCATGACTCGTTTACAGGAGAGTGACGTTAGCTGTTTTATTATATTAAACATGAGGAATAATGGAATAAGTCCACTTTGGAAATACCCCATTTCATTTTGTTAAAATTTAAAAGAGAACGTTTTGAAGAAGTATTTTCATATAAAATAACCACATATATATTTGTTTTTTATATTCTTGATTTTTTTTTTCTACTAATTTGCATGCTAAATGCTTCTTTTATATGAAAAAATACTCGTTGAAAATCTCTATACATTTTGGCATAATGAAATATATTCAATTAGGAAATACCCCCCTCATATGTTATATTACTTGTATATATTATAAGTATTAACTGACATTTTAAAAGGTTATCGTGAACCACGAATACGTAAACATCTTGCGACAAAGCTTACATTCACACGTTGGCAAAAGTTGAAGAAAAAAAAAATCCGAAAACTATTTGAATGGCTGTTGACACTACGATCATTACCTGTATGGTAAATACAATATAACGACCGAAGTAAAATTTCGCAATTTTTACACGAAAACTTAAGACGGGACCCACAAACGCTCAAAAGTTAAGCGCTGTGTCATCGTCGGTGATCGTATTTCGTTGACATAGATCGCCTACAGTGACAGGACATATGTCCCCCGTGATACAGGGTGAAAATTTTCACTCATTATAATATTACTCGGTGACGATCAGCGCGATGAAGTCACGTCTGATATATAAACGACAGTGGAAAGAAGAAAGAACGTAAGCCACATATAACAAATTTTACAGGAAGAACAAAAAACTTGTATTTGATGATTTTAAGCCGAAGTCAAAACATTTCATAGAAACAACCTCGAAGTGCCTGAAGACGAAAGCTAGTATTTTATTTACTCAATATTATATTAATTCAATAAGTTATTTTAGAAAAACTAATAAAATTTATTATATGCCATCCTTTTCTCAAACTTAAAGTCTAAATTTAGACATTAATTCGGAGTTTTCAGTTTACATCCTTTTGATATAACGTGTATTAAGCTGTATACATTCAGATTATCGAATAAAAACTATTTTGAATAAATGAAGGTTACGTCCTTTTTCTTTTCCACAGTCGATATATATATATATATAATTAGAAGAAATTTATATTATATATAAAAATAAGAGTATCACGTTACATTCTTAGCTATTATTGTACATGCGTATAATTATATATATACAATATAGTATATTGTTTACTATTTTATACTTTACGTCTTATTATTCGCGCTTTAGTCGGCGCAGTTTCGTCTTGTGGGTTAACGTTTCCAATACAGTTTCCCTCTATAACGTTGATTGTGCTCAACCTTCCGAACTCTTGGTACACTTCAAGTCTCGAATGGAGTCGTATTTCGAAATATGGATACTGTGACTTGTTAAGTTCTTTCGTTGAAACTCAATTTATAGAGTTTATTGGCTGGATATATTTGAGAAACACTGGCCAAACGTTACGTACTTGTAAAATAGTAAAAAAATGCATTATGTCTTGTTATAACGGTGTTGTAAAGAGACACGTAAAAAACAAGTCAATTTAATGATTACCGAAATTATTTCACGTCTATGAATTGTTTGGACAGCGAATGCTTACTTGTCTAAGTGCGAAATGGACATGTGATAATTGGGGCTGTTCAAGCTTAATCTGTCCAGCCCGTTGTTTATACTAACATATGATTCATTGTTTTAATGTATTATTATAAGTAAAAACAATCGAGTGAATTAATTTAAAACTAAAATTCGTTTGTAAATTGGAGTGATTCCGAAGTTGGTTCAAACTATCGTATTTACAAGACTATGAAAAATGTAATCACAGCGAAACTTGCAATTTTTTTACTATTACCGCTCCGAAAGTAGAGTATATGGACCTACTGTCTATGAAATGTCGGCTCTGAAAGTGGTGGATGTATATAGATGTCTACAATGTGAAGACACATCTTTACAGATTATTTTCAGACAAATGCTCAACTCCATGGGCATCCAGTCCTGCTTTTTCAAATTTATAAAAATCCGACAGATGTGAGAATAGAACCCGCATTCGCCGCATGCGAGGGGCACACTCCAATCTTTACGCTATCGGGGAGAGGTGATATCATTTTTAGGGCACAAACATCGATTAGCAATTTTAAATTTACAAACATTTAATATTTTTAAACTTCGTGCTTACTTTGAAGTGATAGAATCTACCATAGATAATTTATTTTCATATGTTAACCCTTACCACTCGAGTGCCACCACTATGGCGGCACGTCAAAAAAAATATTTTTTTTAATTTTATAGCAATTTTTACAGTGCGATTTCAATCAAGTTAGAATGAATAATATTAGGTTATTACATTTATCTGAGAAAAAAGTCACCAGCGGAAGTGGCGTACGTAATTTCAACATTTTATTATACTATTACTTTGGGTG
>JAGVSQ010008054.1:0-14725 GCA_022683975.1 Rhyacophila evoluta
CATATAACATACTACCAATAAATCCTATTGTAACCTACTATTTATAGTCTTAAATGAGTAATTATCATTAGTGAAACTAATAAATAGACAGATTTTTTTTTTACGAGAAATGTTTGTCAGATAATTGTTCAACTCCTCCAGTAATGCATTCCTGCATTATGATTATGATAAAAATTGACAGATACGGGAATTGAACCCGCATTCCTTGGATTGTTAGGCGGGCACGCTAACCTCTACGCTACCGGAGAGACAATCCGGGGATTAAATAGTTACTAAGGAAATTAAATAAATATTAACTTTCTTACCGTCAGCGAATTGCTTACCAAGGTCATCCAGAAATGACAAATGTATACCCTTCACATTTTGAAGGGTTTTTAGTACATTTTCCTTCATAATTTAATTAAAATTTTTGTACCATTTTGTTTGTAACTTTAAAATTTTGACGCCAATCTCGTTAAAAATAAATAACTATTAAAATTTTCAATGTGACTAAATTCGAAATCAATCCTTAAATGACTAAAGTTAAAAATAATTATTATTTTATGTTTGATGGATATACTTATATTAAGTTTGAGTCTCATTTTATGTCAAAGCATACTTATATTATACTCAACTAAATACAACACATTTAACTAGCGTCTCTCTTAAAGTAGTGTTGAGATGTTTTGGTACATTCTATATTGTTTATCGTGAATTTGAATTCCTATTTGATTCTATTGGGAGCGTACATTAGTTTGGCCGCATGCGCGCAAGGTTCACAAGGAAGCGGTCCTGCCTCACTGAGTTCGCTGTGGTTTGCTTACTAAACAAAAACTACAAGGTTTAAACGTGGCAAGTTTGGGTCCTTCTAATCTCAAGAAGCTTCGAGCGAAACTATTAAGTACGAAAGGAGATGCTTAGGCCTAGGCGTGTAATGCCAGAGGCTGGCAAAGATCTGAGTAGGCTTTTTGCAGCCGCAGGATCTGGTACTGGTATCAAAGGATAAGCGAGAGGTGGGGGTTGAGACGGACGAGCCACATTTACCGCGCAAATAAAGATACACCGCGACTACGGCATAGAGGATTTCCGAGAAAATGTATTGTACAATTCTAGTTTGATGTCTCGAAAACTTAGATAAGATAGAAATATTTATTTTATAATTAATTTAAGTGCTATTTACTTAGAAGCTTTTAATTCATTGTACTTTTTTAATTAATCAGGGAAAGGTTTATTCGATGAAACTTCATTTCTTTCACACGTTAATTAACTTAAATTAGCTCAAATAATAATTCCTCTAGTGGTCACTACACGATTAGATACTGAAATTGCAGATTTAAGCGTCACAATTTTTTAAACTGGGCTTAAAAACATTTTAAATATACAGAATTGCCTCTTAATTACCACTCCACTGGCGTATGTTTTTAATTTATTATATCAGTGTAATTTACTATACAACATTTAAGTTTCCCGTTTTTATGCAATCTCAAAAGATTGCGTAATGTAATAATCAATTTCTTCAATAAAAAGCCACCAAGCGCCTATTGGGGATAGTATCACCTGGTATGAAAGCCTATGGGTCAAACCAGAGATTCCTAAAGTGTGTACCGTAGCGCCCTGGGGTATTTTGGCCTCAATACAGGGGTGCCGCGAAATTTTGTACGCGAACTAAAAAAAACAACGAGCAACCATATTTTTTTGGAAAGAAGTTAAAATTTTAGAAGCGCAAGAGATAAAGACGAAAAACGACAATCCACAATTTTCTGGAAAAAAATGTTTTTTTTTAGAAGCGCAAGTTCTTAGGGTGACTTGAGAGAATCTTAATTAAAAATAGCTGCCTCTACCCGAAAAAAATTAGGAAGCACTGGGTTAAGCAATTGACTGACTGTAAATTCTCTTGAAAAAAAATCGTTGAAATAAATCTTTACATAGTGAAGATATACATACGTTTTACAGCTTGCAATACCGCGTTAATGACAATTTTGCTGGAATGCATATTTTGATACCATTCAAACCTAAATTTAGATATCCATGTACTTCCATTAATAGAATTCTGGATATTTGTTTAAATTAACGTTTTTAACGTTTTTACGTTTATTTCATTCACAAACATAGAAACTATCATATTTTTTCTTTCTCCTGCACATGTATTATGTGGCTAACGAGATATTGTATACCAAACGATGATATGCTTAATTTACGGAGCAAAAATTTGGAGAGTGATGTGGTCCGTATGATTTACCCTCAGAGTGGACATGGCAAAAAATAATCATATAACTATAGGCAACAAAACTAATTAACGGACTGAAAAAATACTCTTAGCTATCATATTTATAGTTAGTTGTCAAAAAAAGATACTGCAGTATAAAATTGACGTGTACATTTTATCGGAAATAGCTAATGTTTTGTTTTCAATAAACAATTTATGAACATGGTATATATACCATAGCTAGGAATATGAATATACGATAACTAAGTGACCTCGTTTATATTGTATATTGAAAATTTGAAATTAGATATTATTATAATACTAATATGGTATCTTTAACGATATTCTAAGATTTGAAATTCAATATTACAAGTGCAAGTATTTATTTGCCCCTATCTGAATAATACAGATGCTTATGTTATCACATTATATTTAACACAGGGTTGAAAATATATTTCAGATCACTGAATATTTTGTAAATGTCCAGTTTGTAGATTATAATATATTTTTAGTATATTTATTACACGATTCTGTCAACAGAACATCTAGATTTTTCAAAGACAGCATAAAGTTCACAACATTTGAATGCAGGAAATGTGGAAATGATATTGCTCGACAGAAGGAATTTTTCTTGTCGTATGGAGCAACGATAAGTTGCAACTACAATTGAATTTTTATTATCAAACCATTTTGAAAAGTGCAGACTATTTCGTCACATAAATTTTCAATATTAATGAACTGTATTTTTACAGGACTATCGTAATTTAGAGGCTTTTAAAGTCGTTTATAAATGCTTTTTAAAAACCAAAATAATATAATATTATTTGAGTAAGATATGAAAACATGTATTTGTGACAGGTATCGAATGAAAAAATAGTTTAGCATTGTCAAACAGCCAATAAATTTCCTTGGTTTTCCAAAATGGCTTGCTTATCACACTCCAAAAATATGCACTCGGGTTGTTTGACACATAACCATGGTAACCATAAGTATAAATTTAATTGATTTTTAGTCCTTTGCTAAAAGTAATTTTCTTCATAGCGCATTCCATCTTGATGTATCTCGGTTGATATCTTTGATACAATTTTAGTTACCTTCGATTATATCTTTAGAAATATTTGATGGGTATTGATTTGATCTGTATTTCAACAAAATATGCCAATTTCTACGTAATACGCTAGGATGTATATATATTAACTTTAGGAATATATTGATACTTCTATACTTCAATGAGAATTAAAAATATAGGCATCATATGGCGAGCGTGATGAGTAATTTATAAATTTGCTCGAAAAAATAAGATTCTTTAAATTACATATTTATTTATTTCTTCAATTTAAACATATTTGAGTGCGTGAGAATTTAAGCCTAGCGTATTTTGTATCATCTTTCCGGTAGCGTAGAGATTATCGTGAGGGTTTCACATCTGCAGAATGCGAGTTCCAGTCCCACATTTAACAGATTAAAATAAATATGGGAATACAAAGCTGGTTGCCCATTGAGCTGAGCAACAAATTTTTGTGAAAATTAACCTGTCAAGCCATATCTCCATTTCGCAGAGAACTATATACTCCAATTTCAGAGCAGATATCTTCATACGGTAATATCACGATCTTCTCGATATCAAAGCTCTAGGATACACCTGATTAAGACCGGGTGTAAAGGTGAAGTAGATGAATGTTGAGGGTAGAATAGTGTAGTGAAGTTTGAAAAGAATAAAAGTTTATTGTGATATATACAATAAGGAAAACAATGAAATTTGTTTAACAACTGAAAGTGAAACCGTAATCAATTAAATATATTATGTTTTGCAATTGACCGATTAGATACTAAGTAATATTAAATATATGGGATAGCAATCAGAAATAATGTTACACATAAAATATCAAGGGTTAAATAATAGCTTTTAGCATTGTACGTACATTGGTATAGTAAAAAGCTTTATAGTTTTTGCATAATTAATCACACATAACCCTTTTACTAAAATAAGTGAGCCTTACTCCCACTTGACATTGGCCCTAAGGAATTGAATGAAATTTCTGTGTGATGTGCTGCCAGTGAAAGGGTTAAGTGTTAAAGCGCAGGTTTTATGGACCATCCCAAAGAACTGTTGCAGCTTTCATGGCTTAAACCAGTGCCGGAGAAATTTTTCCCATGTGCTTATTGCACGCAAAGAAAAAAAATATTTTAGCAGTGATGGTTTGTTATAAATTTTATACAAGCACTTCAGTTCTGTAAGATTACAAGTACTTTTTAAGTCTACTTATATAACTATGAGAGAGATATTTCCAAAGTGGACTTATTTCTTCTTCTTTTTTTCTTATACCATGCTCGCTAGTAAAGTGGAGCATATATATCTACACAGTGTGAAGATATCCAATTCAAAAGTGGAGTATAAAGATTTCCACGGTCGACGTCTTGCCAGTTTATTCTTTTCAAGAATTTACCCAATGGGCATCGAGTCCTGTATTTTTGGATTATGAAAAATCCCACAGCTTTTCAACTTAGTTCAACCATTTGTCGGACCAGTTGGCCTTTGTTATTCACGGTGAACGAAAAGGTCTCTTCTAGACAAGGCTAGATATTAACAGGGTATAATTAGTTATAAAAGGAATCACGCACACTCTAATGCACGCCAACCAAGGTCTTAGCAAGCTGCTCTTGGACACTTCTGGTACTTATTAAGAGGGCATCACGATCGTTACGCCACGGTATAACGGGTGTGGTGACGTGGTAGGTGGTTGAGGGGAAACCAAAGTAATTTACTATGGTATATCCGATTTATCTAAATTTTAAAGAGAACATTTTGAAGACGTATTTTTTTTGTAAAATAACCACATAATTTATGTATTTCAGTGCTTATTTTTGATTTAAATATTTTTGAATTTGATTTTTTCTACTGCTGAATGAAGAATCCGTGAATTTTCTGTTCGAAGAATTGCAACACGGTGAACTTTCCATCTGCGAATGGCAGTCGGTGAACTTTCCGGAAGCCTGAATATTTCTTTCGATAGTATCAAACGAGATAAAATTTCTAAGTACGCCAATGTTTTCACCTGCGGGAGTGAGTATGAGGCTCAGATTTCGATAGAAGGCACACTAATTTCTCGCCCTGCTTTAGTTTTGAATATTGGCAGCAATAATCTAAAATCATCCCCCTCTAAACAATATCTGTGAATGTACTGAAAATATTTAAACACAACCCCTTTACTATATACACAAAAGCTAATATAATATTATCACGGTACATTTCATTAGGAAACTATATTTACTCCGCATAAGCAAAGTCTACCCTTCAAGCAAATAAGTCGTTTGTTATAAATAAAATTATATGTATATTCTAGTTTGACATACAAGGCCAAATTAAACATGAGATTTATTGAAGCTTTAGGTTTTAAGTAGGCATTGATTTTGTCTATATTTCAGTTTTAAATTATATGGGCTTAAATTCATTAAAACAGTGAGTCGATATTTATAATATTTATTCCAAGACGACATAATCTATCATAGCTATTATTATTGCTTCAAATAAGATATTGTCTGATTGATTTGTTGTATACCATGCTCGCTCCAAAAGTAAAGCATATGAATCTACACAGCGTGAAAATATCCATTATGAAAGCAGAGTATACAGATCTTTGCAATGTAGAGACGTGTTTTGAACTTAATTTTTTTACGAGATTTGGCTGTCAAATAATTGATTAACCCAATGTATATCTGCATTTTTGCATCTATAATCCGGTAAATGTGGGAATTGAACTCTTATTTCCCAGATGTAAGGTGCGCATGCTCACTTCTCGGCTACATGGATGACTGTAATCATTATTATAATAATTAAGATATAGCCTTAGATTCTCTATGAAAGCTTCACTAAGTTTTACAGTAAACAGTAAAAGCAGCTTTATATAAGCATTTCGATTTCACTCAAGGTTGTAGTAACTTCAAAGGAAGTCCAAAGAAAAAGTTTTCATAAATTAAATGTCCATTTTATTAATGATTATGAATGAATCTTTATAATGTTTGGTTTACAATATGGATTATGCATGGTGGTTGGTTTTGAAAATAAATTTAAATACCATGACATTTTTCATTTCAATAAATTTTGTAAAATTGTGATGGTTATAGCAAAAAGCTTCTTACTTTTATATCAAAATTCTGATATAAAGGTTCATAATATTATCTAATAAAAAGAAGGTAAATATGAAAAGCTTATTAATTCTGTGGAAGCAGACAGAATTTCTTCGTTTGATGAATTCTAATAGTGGACATTGGTCATAAAGCCCTAATATACAATCGCATCAATCTGTTTTATAGAATAAAAACGTAATGTGAAAAAACCAATAGCAAGTTTTTACATTGAGAAATATTGATTTCAAATTCAATATATATTTGGCAGTAAAAAATATATTTTAAGCATGCAAAAATTTTATCTGCTTAAAAAATCGTTAAATTTTCGTCTCTTGCTTAGCCATGGAATTTTTATTTAGAACGTAGTGCGAATCTTATTTAATACCATAAAATATATTTGAAACTCTATATTAATATTTACATTAAATCCAAACATTTCTTATCACTTCAAAGATCTAAATGTATATTTAGAATAATGACTCATTGGACTCTTTACTTTATTTAAACAGTTGTTAGCTTGAATTTATGTATCATTAGTTTAAGGTATTTCTAATAGATATATTCCATTTTTCGATATATTTTTAGGATATTAGAGCATAACATTATGATAATGGAGAAATGGTGAAAACTGATGATGAATATTACTTTTTCAGAGGATCTGTGTAATACACAACGATTTGAAATACACCAGCTACATTACATTCCAAAGTGGTTTCCGGTCAACGCATTATCTGGCGACCGCCATTTCCGGACGTCGATTTCCTCCCTTCCTTCGAACGAGATCTCCCCTGACGTTAGGCATTATCTCCCTCTACGATACTGAGCCTTTGCTGATCAAACTTGATTACCGTAGACCTCTGCTACGGTTGCTATGGCCTGTCATTCAGTTGGCACTAAGCTACTTAGGCTCTACGGATAATTAATATTGTAACGTACAGTTTTGCACCTTGCCTCTACGCTGAAATATGCGTTGATTTTAATAAACTTTGTAAATGTTACCTTAACTTTGTAAAACAATTCGTATAATGAAACATATTGGCCCAATTTACTTTATAACTGCAAAATTTTTAGCAAACTAATAATTGAATAAATAACACATATTGTATTTTTTTCATACCATATTCGCTTCCAACATGGAACATATAAATCTACACAGTGTAAAGATATCCTTTCCAAAAGGAAAGTATATGAATCTCTGAAATACGAAAACGTCTTGACAGATTATTTTTTGCGAGAATTCTTTGTCAGACAATTAATCAACCCAATGGGCATTCAGTCCTGCGTTTTTGGATTTTTAAAATCTGACACATAAGGGATCGAATCCACATTCGCTGGATTGCTAGGCGCGCACGCTACCAACTACGCTACCAGAGAGAAATACTGTATCAGCAAATTTTTAACATTGTTTAATTACCAATCTTTTAATTTTTATCCTTCTTCTGTGCATAGCACAGGATATAAATGAACGCCAAACGAGACCTAAATCTTGGCACTATCCATTCTTTTTGTATCTTCTTATGTCAATAGAGTATCTGCGAGATTCATCGGGAACATTTTCAGGTAGTATTTATTGCCTTATAAACATGTGTGCTATGAATTATTTATAGATTAAAATGTAATTTTTTTAACAGCCATATTGATAGACAGATTTTGATAATTAATTAGGTGATACAGTAAATACTATCGAAAACTATATAAGTAAAAGCCTATTTAAAGTTTATTACTCAGCTTCGTAACGTATCTTTCTACAACACCACTCCCGAAACGGAGTGTATGGATCTTTGTATTATAAAGACATCGATAGCCATAAGTTGACAACACGTATCATACATTTGTTAAATTGTTCGGGAGGACAAAAAATTGGCAAATCAAAGAATATGAAATACACTTTGGAATTAGAGTAATGAGTTGTGTTAAAAGGAATTAATTGCTTTACTATTTAATAAACTTATGTAAACTCAAAACATGATAAATAGTAAATGATAATTAAAAAAAATAGGCGAGTTTTTAAAAAGGGGACAATAAATTGCATTACAAGTAAGTTCTACACAGTTCCCAATTTAAGGGTCGGCATGAGAAGTTCATGCATCCATATAAACTGATCATAGACGCTAACAGGGTGACCATACGTTATTATATTATGTATATAATTAAGGGTAAAAAATGGGTAAAACTAACAATTTACAAAAAATAATATCTACAAAACGTCTATGTGGTTTAAAAGTTTTCGGCTTAGAAGTTTAAATATAGCGTTACTTATTTCCAAATAAATTTTTCACTATACCTATTCTAAATTATAATAGTTATTATAATGCCACTTTCAAATTTTTTTCAACAAATATCCGTATATATTGTTGTATTGTATTGCATCGGTATATTTTTTATTAATAAACGAAAAATACAATAAATATAAGCACTCCTAATAGATTATAGACAAAGACTAGTATAATATTAGTTAAAACACAAGCACAAAGCGATAAAAATTTTAATTAGCAGAAACTAACCCACAAAACATGAAATAACCTTTAAAGAAGTATATTTTTATATAATCTGAAAACCAGGAAAGACGTAGTATATGCCAAGTAGGTATTTAAATTTTCTGTAACAGTCTTAATAACATAAATTTTTATGTATTTCTTTAAATTTTCAATCGCGTTTTACTCAGTTAGATCAGAATGTGGCTTGGACGTCTTCTGCTTAACTACATTCAAATGTAAAGTATGAAAGAGTAAGCTTTTTTTTTAAATATTTGCAGCAAAAAACTTTAAGCTTCTGTCATTTATTGGTCGTCAAATGAAGAAGCATTTTTTAATTATGATATAACATTTATTTTTTCACAAAAATATTTTGTAAATGGATTCATAATTATTTCCAGTAAACTATCCGCCACATAAAAAGGATTATTATTGCGAACAGATAAATATTTATATTGTATTGAACCTAGAACATAAAGTGAATAATGTTTTATATATATTATAATACTCAGGCTGACAGTGGAATTTTGATGTCACTATTCACAATGGATTATTAAAACAAGAATAAAGCTAACGTAAGAAACTGAAGCAAAACTTAAAAAAGAAAGACACCTAAAGCTTTTTATTCGAAGCTCAATCAAATTAATATTGACAAAGAGTCCATGCGAATAAAACTTATACGCCCGACAGGCACTAAAATATTTATCGATAGCACCTCACTCGAGTGTAATAATTGACCTTTTTGAAAAGGGAATTTCCCGTAAAAAAATCGGGAGGGATGGTTATCGAATTTCGCCCTTGGCTGATTGGATTAGCGAGGGCTTAGTGGGAAGTGGTAAACATTATTTGGACCGGGACTTCAAAATCGAGCGTCGCTGGATGATACTAAATTTTATGGCATGGCACGCTCTCTACGCTTTATTTGTTGATTCAGTACTGACTTTCTGTATATTTTATTGTTATCAACGGCATCCAGTCGCTGCGTTCTCTTACCGTAAGCTCGCTTTAATTGTAAAATACATTACATTGAATTGAATTAATATAATTAAAATGCAAGTCTAAGCAAATTTACGGCAGACCTGAAAGCTTGATCAGAGTCGTTTTATTTGATTCAACACAATGGAGATTAAATTCAGAACATCACCTGTTTCTTTTATCTAAACTAGAGGACTAACTTGTTAGAAAAGATTACGGATAACGATAATTGTGTGTAATAAAATAACATACGGTATGAAAATCTTCGTGTCATGACAACGGTGCATACCAATATTACACACATCCTGACTGACAAATGCCTACACTACAATTGTAAATACCGCCCCTTTAAAGGTAAATCTCATTAACTGCATTTTTATACTTTTGAAATATTGAGGTTTTAAGATATTTTTTGCGATATAAAATCCGTTTCTTAATTTACACTCGTTTTTTTCTCCGTTAATAGGATAGCTACCGTCAAACTGATTTTTACAAACGATAGGCCATGTAAAAATTAGTGGATCTATGAAAAGAAGTCGTTTTGGCCATAAATGCACTTACTGAGTTTTACCTTTAAAGGGACGATATGATAATTGCGCACATATTTAATGCATTGCAAATATATATTATCATATTTTTAACTGAATTTACGCAGTATTTAGTATAGATGTATTTTTTTGTTTTATTTTGAGCAATAAATGTAAACAATAAAAAAGATTTGACATTAACACACTAATTACGGCTATAATATGGTTTATGATATTCAAATGAAGCTGAAAAAATAGTAATTATAAGTCAATTTTGTCGACCTAAAACTCCATTAAAATGTCAAAACTATTAGAAAATAAATATTCGTATATATACGACACATCTTAGTTGACAATATTCAGAACTCACGAGCTTAACTATTAATAAAGTGTCTTCGAAACACAAGTATATAACTACGTATGTTTAAGTCGAGCCGAGTAAAGCTATGGTGAAAAATTAAAACTCGTGACACGATCAGTACCAACAGCAGACAGCAAAATATTAAAGCTAAGTTATTGTGAAAGGTTAAGTTATTTGTAAGTTACAATCATATTCAACCACTTTCAGATAATTTTAAGTAATATAGACGCCATATAAAATGCCCGCGCCAGGAAGCGTATCTCTAAGAAGTATCAAATGACGGGCTCATCATCCAATGTGTTAAATAATACCAAATAAACAAAACAATGGTATGAATAATATGTAGCTTCCGCAAACCCTTACTATAAACAAAAATTATGGCAAATTACTCATCCGCCTCAAAAGCCTAACCGTATCTTGATAATAAGGAACTGATGTTTTTAACGAATTTAAGCTTACAAATAAGCCCGTCACAATAATTAACTGCAATTTTTCTAATTAAACTGTATGAATATAAACATTATCAAAAGTAAGAACACTCATTTAAAATTCTGTTTCACGATATATTAATCAAAAGAATATTCACATAAAAAGTTGTCTTGACAGCTTGTTTTCCTGAAAGATTGGAGGTTTATGAATTAAACATTCACTTAATAGGGAATCCATTCATGCCCAGAATTAAAAACGAAGTCGTCACAATTTCCTTCATGATATGAATCTACTAAATGTGGTGTGAAGTCGTACACAGCCGCTTGATAGTCTTGTTGATTTATTATCGATAAGCTCATTAATAAGGCTAGCAAAGAAAAAAAATTATCATTAAAATAGGATATTTCCTAATCAACATAAATAAAAACTTAATAAAACGTTATATATTATGACACGATAAAAAAAGTGTGCGCTCAACCACAACGTTTTTCTTATACCATGTTTTCTCCCGAAGTGGAGCATAAAGATTTACACAGTTGGAAAACATCCACTCCGAAAGTGAAGTATAAAGATCCCTGCAATGCGAAGACGTTTTGACAGATTATTATTTTTCACGAGAATTGTTTGTCAGACAATTTCCCAACCCAATAGGCATCCAGTCCTGTATTTTTAAAATTTTCAAACTCAACAAATGGGGAATCAAGCCTGAATTCCCTGGACTGCTAACGTGCGGCGTCATACGGCAAGCGTGATCTCCTCACATAAATTGCTTGATCAAATAAGTCTTCATTTTTTTTAAATTAGCTTTTTTATTACTCTCTTTTAACTTCAGCATACTTAAATGCGTGGCAAACCTAAGTCATGGATAATTTATATTTACTCCCGGGACATTCCCGTCAAATAAAGTAGGTAGCTTCTCGATATCAAAGCTCCAGGATACGCCTGATTAAGATCAGGTGTGACAACGGGGCGGGTGGATGTTGGACACATTAAGTAGGTGTGCACGCTTCCAATTAAACTACCAGTGAGCAACGTCCCCCCTAAGTTGCGCACTTGTGCGGCCGCATTTCGCACACATGTCATGATCCCCCGCACACATTTCGAAGAAAGGATTTTGTAACCATATTTTTGTTTTGTGTAATAATCTATTTTTTTTGATATGTTATGATAGGGTTTATATAAGACCTACATATTGGGAAAATATAATTTATGATTCCGTGGTATATTAAGTTGCATATTTTCACAATTGCCTCATTTGTTCTTGCACACATAAGTTTTTGGCCCGCACACGTCAGTTGATGGACCGCACACACAACGAAAAAATTAGAGGGAACGTTGCCGGTGAGATATACTTGTAGTTATTGTGATTAGTATATGATAGGTTGATTTTAGTTAAACAGTCAATTTAAATATCACAAGTTTTCATATTAAAGTCTTCTATGTCGAGAATCATGTCTCGGAATTGAGAGACGTTGAGAATTAAACGAATACAGATAGTAATGTGGGAAAGTAAAGTACTGACATCCGGGTAATGTGTGGCATAAGATAAGTCCACGAGTGTGTACTGTGTCAGTTTATGGCCGGATGGAGGATCTGGCGGCCTTAAATGACCCACGGGGCAAAGTGCCAAACTAAAGGAAGAAGTTTTCGCATACCCACTTTGGTAAGTAGGTCTTGGCGTAACCTTTTTTTGATGCCACACTTGACAAAGTTTTAATTCATGTTTAATATTACGGGGGACGAATCGGTGGCTTAAGTTCAAACTTAATGTCCAGGAAAGTTTTTTTTTACTGCGGTTATAAAACGCATTAACTTGGGTGTAATTAAGGAGACATTATTCCTTTAAAGTCATACGTTCAGCAAAAAAGCGGACATATTTTCACAGCTTTGCGTGGCCTGAAAAAAATTCGTTAAAACTGAAAAAGCTCTTAAAAGTAAAATTAATTAATAAAGAATACGCACGCTGAGTAAACCGTACTAAGATAATATTTTTTATTCTTTTAATCCTTCACCGGAAGCTTTTATATTGAAATAATAAAACAATATTTCTTCAAAAATTTTCCATAATTTTATAATTTAAAACCGTAATCATTTTTTTCCGACCGAGGAAGTTGACGACATTAGTGTATTATAAATATCAAGCCTAAAATAGAAAAAGAACATAACCCTCAGTTTTTTTAAAATAACATTTTTCAATAATCATAATGCATACAACTTAATACACGTTCTATCAGAAAGATGTAATATGCAAATGAAATATCGTCGTATTACTGGGAAAAGACGTTAAAGTAAAAAAACGAGTTTTGAGATCATCAGGTCTTAATGTTGGAGTCTCTCTGTTAAATACATTTTATGACAATTTGTTAAAGTATAATGTATTATTTGATAGAAATTGTCGTAAAATGCATTTAACAAAGAGAATCAAACATTAAAACTAGATTATCTCATAACTCACATTTTTACTTTAACGCCTTTTGCTTATGTAAAATTATCTTTCAAATTTGAAAAAAAAGACAGCTATCAAATTCGGGGCTACGATGAAAAACCTTCACCACGTGTGATATTATTAATTTTTCATAAATATATTATTATTAAAAAAAAAATCCCGGCTAGCGTAGGTGGTAGCGTGCCCGCCTAGCAATCCGGAGAATGCGGGTTCGATTCTCCATCTGGTCGGATTAAAAAAATCTGAAAATGCAGGACTGGATGCCCATTGAGTTGAGTAATTGTCTGACAAACGATTCTCGCGAAAAATAATCTGTCGAGACGTCTTCAAATTGCAGAAATCCATATACTCCTCTTTCGGAGTGGATATCTTCACACTGTGCAGACCCATATGCTCCTCGTTAGGAGCGAACATTGTATAAAAAAAGCTGTTATTTTTCAATATCAGACTGGGTCGATATCAGATATGGCCTCATGCGCTTCACGGATGTATTTATTTAAAATTTAGACTTGAAACATTAAGTTAAATAAATAAATATTTATAAAATAAACTAAATAAACGTTTTTTTTGTGTGTCGTAAAATTTGTTCTGTGTGAGTTACTTCCTTTTTACTTTCTACAGTCGATATATAAATGAAAAATTTACCAATTTGCAATTGAATGCAATAAAGTAGAATACTTCCAAGCCGCAATCGATCGATTGCGAGAAAAACGCGATTGATAATTTTCAGAAAGAAAGTAAGATGTAGTACCACTTTTATGTTATTTGGACTGTAATATGAAATTTAAATACTTACATCGCATATAAATTACTAAATTATTAAATTACTAAATTATTGAAAAACGTAGTACTCTAAAAGTTATTGAATGTTTTTTGTTTTGATTCATATCAATATTATATTAGTCTTTGCCCATAAAACCGTAATAAGTAATATTTGGCTTATTTTTTGTTTATAAATAAAACAATATATCGATACCATACTATATATAAAAATGTAAACATATATATTGAAAAAAAATGTGTTAGGCGACGCATTTTTTTCCAGTTATGCGTGGTCTTATTGATAACTCTGCCGCTCTTGCTCTTGGTCTGTATGTCCCTGATAACTATGTAAGAAATCGGAAACATAAGCTGTTTTTCATTAATAAATGCAGGACTATCCTGCCAGTAGTCATGCCAATGCGGAGGGCAATGGTGATG
>JAGVSQ010008055.1:2467-14725 GCA_022683975.1 Rhyacophila evoluta
GGTCGCCATGATACAAAACAAAAAATTGAAAATATTTAAAAAGCAAATAATTTGTTTTGAATTTGGAACAATTTTTATTTTTTATTGAGGGTATCGTTCATCCCGCAGATGGCGTAGATAATAACTATTTGACATATTTTTTTCTTTTTTTTTTGCTATTCGACATAGTAGAAAGTTATTAACGAGAATACAATTTGAATTTGGTTATCCATTTAAAAATCAAAACTTCCCTAATACAAAAATACATAAATTAAATAACATAATATAAGCAATCGTACTTTGATAGACAATAAGGATAAGTATGTTTCTACGAAGCCAGTAAAGCAATAATTTAATAGTATTGTTATTTTATTGCGCAGGTGTAATTTTAGTTACAATGGAAACCACCAGGTGTCTCAATCGATTCCCACTAAACGAGCGATACATTATTTACGATTCTATGATTAAACTGAAAATTTTTATTTGACAGCCATCATTATAATAAAGTACCATTACAAAATAAAGTATTTTTATGGATGTAGAATACATAATAAGCCATTCGACAAAAACCAAAATTTTGTTATAGAATGTAGTGTTTTTTTATGTTCTCCTGAATAGTAAAGTTAGGAAAAAATATATATGAGCTAAACTCTATGGGTATTGATGTATTATTCTAATCATATATTTATATGGAATGAATGTAGCTTGGTGTGGGACTCGCCATGGCTAATGAACCACGAAAGGGACGGCACCATAATAACGCGTTGCCGTCACACACACAAACCATTTAATTGTATTTGCTACTAAGTTGAATAAATGCAATTTGACATTTGGGTTTTGTTTTATTCATCGTCAAATCGATGACAGTCCTTGACATTATTCTGTGTGAAATCAGCATCGCATCAATACAGAGCCCCACCGTCCTAATGTATATATGTACACTGCACAAGGGCGCCTGAATATTAGGGGTGCTATTTTATACAAACAATGAAAATAATTCGCCGATATTAGAAACATTGTAAACTTACAATGATATGATCACAATGAAAACATGTATGTTATAAAAATTTAAGATACTACTATAAAATATATCGATCACGGCTAGAGCTTTAAAAATGTTGAAGTCATTGAAAATATGTTAAAAAACTTTTTGTGCAAGGGCGCGTCCATCCCACGGCGCAGTACTGTACTAATATGGATTGTGACTCCGAGTGGAAAACCGAATTCAAATATCGTAAGAGAAAAATTACTACTTACAAAAAAAAACACATACATTATGCATGTTGATCATATTTTTGATACAAAATAGTACATTTTCATCCACACATAATTCACGAACTATTGTAATTTAATCACAACAATAATGAGTACTCTATCACATGATTTAAATAGAGCATGGACAATTTCGCTGTAATGTACGCAATAAGTATTCACAGCTACCAATAATAATTAATCCTGATACTGTTTATTGTGGTAAGAGTGGCAGGCGTGTTGAATGATTTAAGTATGGCGGATCTCGTGTCTAGCTTCACGCCGGTGCAGTTCGGTTAATTTGCGGTAAACAATGTCGTGATTGATAGAGACGTATTTGTGATAATTATATAACAACTGGAAAATTTTGAGTGATTGTGGCATATTTAATCAAGTACAATCAAATTCGTCCATTAATTTTCAATACATTGACGTATAAAATTAAACTTTCTGTAATTCATCATAATGTTTGAGAACTGACATTTCTGGTAATATTTAAAATTTGACACAGAATGCGTGAAGATTTTTAAAATTGCGAATGAAATTATTTTCAATTTAAAACATTTCTATACATTCAAATTGAGATATAAAACATAATATGTTATTAATCTGCACTCATATAATATAAAATAACTTTAAATCGGATATGGAAAGAGTCATCAATAATTTGCTGACAGCGATTCATAAGACAATGCTTTTTCTCGAAGGAAATATGACGTAAATTGGCATAACATTCTAAACAAAATCTAAAAAAAACATAATTAATCTGATTTTAATGTATGATAGAATTTAAGATCGCAAAGTAATAGATTCAGAAGATTTACTTTCAAAATACCACTTATTCAATTTTAGAAAACTATACAATTTGTTGCAATTAGAACATAAAATACAACCAACCAAAAATAATATGCGAGCACCAAAGACAGATTACTGCGTTAACTGGATATTGAATTCATCAAAATTCTACTAAACTCGTCAAAAATTAAAGGTTTCGAGTATACTTGTCAAATTAAACTGAAATAATATTTTTAATAGACTATACGGCCAGTGGCGAATTGCTGAACGAAGACTTCCAGAACATCCGTATTTGGTAGAATTTAAAAAATAATCATAAAAATGTAACATACGTAACCATAGTAGTAAAACTGCTCTCAAATTAATATTATGTTTTAAAATAAGCCCACTAATTGTATGAAGAATATAATTAATTCACTGAAATAGTTTCATTAAACGTAGCCATATACACAACAAAATTGGGGACCTCTCAAATTATCTATGCCTTAAACCGGTTCGATATTACATTAAACGAGTGATATGCGCTTATCATACTTTCAACAAGGCCAAATATTTATGCTCAAAATTGTACATTTTTTATTATCACTAATATTATAATACACATAATTATCAAAATTGAATACTATTACACTATAAAGTATGTGTTTAGTTTATGATATATATTTTAAAAAAAACTTCAAAAAATCCGCTGAGGACAGGATTCGAACCTGCGCGGGTAAAACCCATTGGATTTCAAGTCCAACTCCTTAACCACTCGGACACCTCAGCTGTTGGCAGTGGCACTCATAAAACCATTCCGCTTACTTTTTAGATATAATGTTAATGCTAGATCATCAATAACGTCTTCAATATTACAAAACACTGCTGAATAAACATTTCTGATAGTATTGCAATTATTATTTAATCAACAACATATCTCATTTTATAAATATTGCAATAGTACTATTTAAGTGGCTTTGTATTCTAAATAAAACATGACAGCGTACTATTAAGCAGTTTTTTTAAAATTTCACCAAGAAATTTATAAATGTATTCTTCAAACTAAAGTATACTCATAAAAGATTTTAAAAATAAACAGTGCAACCAAATTAGTAGTTTAAATGGATTTATACAAAAGTAATTATTAACTTAATTATAAAAGTGGAAATTAATATAATCTAAATATTTAAATTAATATTTCTAAAATGTGTAATTCTCGTTAAGAAAATTTAGCCATAGCATGATTAACTAACTTGATAACTTGATGTTGTTTGATATGAAGTCAATGATTAAATAATTTAATCTTTCATATTTGGATTCCTCTGTTTGTCATAATGATCTATAATCTAAAGAGTTTAGAAAGTCGTGCCACTGTTAGATGAAAATGTTACTTTCAACTAGTGGTACTCAAAAATCTTTAAGTGAATTCATAGGTTTGTCGAATATTTTCTCGATCAAAAAAATTTGTTATTTATTTGTACATAATTTGTATGTACGTAAATAAGATATAAATATAAATAATTTGTATTCATTTAACACAATCTTAAGTACTTATTTCGTTGAAAAAATTAAGTGATAAGTGAAATACATTTTGATATTTAATATATGTTCGAAAACATCTGGATCTACGATATCAAAACAATTCTGTATACTACCAAGATGCGTGTGACCCGTATTAGGAGAGGAAGCAATTAAATTATATAATTCACTTGTACTTACACACTAAAGAATATTTTACATTAAAATAATAAGTTACTTACAGCTTTTCATTTGATTTTTTCCACAAAGTATATAATATATTTACAGGTGAAGTTTTGGGCAGTGCTATTATTAAATTCCAAAATTTATCTTTTGTTTATGTTCATCCCAGTGTTTATAAGATTTGCAGTTTTTTAAACTATGAAGACTGCATGATAGGAGAAAACATGACACATTACTTTTCATATATATTGAATGCGATTTTATTCTGTGTATTTTGTAATAGCTTATGTAATACCCATGCAGGGCCGTAGGAAGGCATTGGTAATGGGACATTTGCCAAGAACGCGAAAACCTGTGTGGCCCTCGAAAAGTGAATTAAAACATTCTTGCAGCCAAAGATAAAATATAAACAATTAAAATCTGTACGCTGTTATTCATTCCTAAATGACCATCCTGCCAGTAGTCATGCCAATGCGGAGAGCATTGGTGATTTTTAACTAGATTGCCTCGGATATTGATATCTTCCACCTAGCTTACTTAGATGGAGTGAACATAGAATTTAGATGGATATTATTATACACATTATTAGAATAGAGCCTGTCTAACTTACTTGGTAGACACTCTCTCCTTCCATCTATATATTTTTTTAATTCTCTCTTCATTTTTTCTTATATTTTTACCAGATAATCACATTTATGTCGTGATGTAACTTATATGTTGCAACATGTGTAAAATAAATACATTTATTAAGGCTTTCGTTTAAGCCATAGACTTTAAAAGAACTTTTTTTAAAAGAAATTTACGCAGATCATTTTTCTAAAGAGTAGATATTAAAATGGCGCTATTTTGGTATCTGTCAAAGGCGCTAAAATAATGGCTACGGTTCTGCAATCATGTTAAGCTGAAGCCGGAGAGTAATCATATGAACAGTCGGCGACTTTTATTTAACGAATTTATTTTAAAATATACATGGATTTGATTTTGTAAATTGTAAATCGAAATAAAATATCCAATAAATTTCTCGTTAACATTTAACCGCCAATATCCAACACACGCCCATATAGACACAATACACACCGCAATCACACGGCAAATTTGCCATTGAGGCTGTCTCTCTATAGCAGAGATACGCGATCGCTTTTCATAAATCTTTATCACAAACACCGAGGAGTATCATCATGAAAGAGGCGTGACGATGAATCGGCAGCTGCCTGCGACACCCTCCCCGATCCACTGACAAATTGCATCAAGTCAACAATACACGGCAGACAATGAGAATATCACTATATATTAACGATACTAAGATAAATCTTCAAAAGTATCCAAGATCCCATGTGTAACTTACATCTTTGAATGACTATTGAATTGTTAAATACTTTATAAAAAAAATTTGAAGAAGGAACCAGTCAAAAAAATACTAATAGTCCAAAGATTTTTAAATCTGGAAAGAAAAATCTTTTTCAAACAATATCAAATATCATAGTTTATTATATTTGAAAAAGGAACAAATTTTGTTCTATTTTCAAATAATTCAAATACATTTTTATTAATCTAGTTTTTATGACAACATTTCAATACTTAAATTTAATAATATACTAACAAAGATCCACATTCGAAAATTGAAAAATAAATTGTCATTATTTTTTAATATTTTCAGTTACATAACTTGATACATACTGTGCATTTAGTTACCGCTGTCTATATAAATGCATTACAAGGCAGTTTAATCATCCGCATGTGTGTTTATAAGTATTATAATATAATGATATATACCAGAAAAGCAAATGTCATATATAAGTAAGCAGAAATTTACATAAGCAGAATAATTCTATACACTGTACATGATAATTAGTTTTGTCAATAGCTATTTCAGCTATTACAAAATGTATCATGAATTTCATGATGGTCATTTTAATTTTATGATGGTCACAATATTGATATACTATATTTATGATAATGGAGTCACAACCGATATATTTTAATCAAATCATTCAATTGCTACAAAATGAATTTCAATTAAATGAATGTTAAATTAATAAGAATGATGTTCTTACCGAGCTTTGGACACAGTCTAAGATAACCTGTGAATAAGTTCATTCAACTTTAAAGTGAGCTGATACCACTGCACCAAAATACATCATGTTGGTACTCATTTTATGCATAATCTTACTTTCTACAACTTACACGTTGACAACTTTTTAATTCGGTCCGTCGCTTTTGAGTTACTTTGCAAAAACTGGAAAACACGCCATTTTAGGTTACCTTTATCTACCTAGCTGACTAAGCTCAACTCGGTGGAGAGGGAAAACTTACGATAATCATATTGCACCATGTCTGAAGCGATTAAAAAGATGAAACACTTACAATTGATACCCGTTTCAACTATCCAAGAGCTAGCCTAAATGTCAAAATTAAAAGGAAAATATTTTGTGGTATTTTGTGTATGAAAGAACTATTTGAATTGTGTTCACTTTGGAACTATACCCCTCAATTATTTCATTTGTAGCTATTTATTACGTACATGGCCATTTTTTATAAAACGTAAGTCCAAAATATGAAAAAAAAATATATGAAAATTAAAAAAAAAACATAAAGAACGTGTTGTGAATAGATTTAGTGTAGGTTTTATTTTCAGGATAGGGTGTGTGACATCAACTGGCTCGTTGTCGTTAACCCTTTGAATTTTAAATGTGCGGCGGATCTTTGCCGACAGGTTATGTTCGACTTCCGGAAAACGTTATGTCGTTATTTTTGTGCAGAAAAATACCGTGCAGAATCGAATTGGATTCTATTTTATTGGAAAACATTTAATGAAAATTAGGTCTTATTTATTTTATCTTTTAAAGATAGTAATAATCTGTATAATAAAGCAGATAACACATGTGTGCCTGTCTGTCACACACACTTTTCTAAAACGATAAATAGCAACAATACTTTTTTTTTAAATGTTATTTGGACAATCATTTCTAGATTAACTGTGATACTTTTAACTCAAATATAATCTTGGATCTATCCTAGGCAAAGCTGCGTATGTATCTTTATACATTTTTTTAAAAGAAATCAGTCCTTAGTGTGAATCAGTTATATGTTTTATTTAACCTTTGAAACATTTGAAACTTACAACCATCAATTTTCAATTATGATACTAACTAAAACAGTTAAAAATCATTACAAGTTATCTTTATAATTGATTTTTAACACATTCATTGCGGCTAAAATATCATAAACAGTAGAGAGACGCTGAAAAATTAATTATTTTCATCGACTTAAAACTCCATTAAAATATTAAAATTATTAGAAATAAATATCCGCATACATAGCACACATGTTAGTAGACAATATTGAGGATTAAAATATTTAGATGGTGTCATCAAAACACGAGTACATAATCACGTATGTTTATTAGAAACAACTTAAGTCGAGCCGACTAAAGCCACGTTGAAAAACCAAAACCTGGTGTCACCATCAATACCAACAGCACATAGCAACCTACCAAAGATAAGCTGTTGTGATATGAGCCTGGCTGTAGGAAGTGCGTCTCTAAGAAGTATCAAATAACGTCCCTGGCGCGGCCTTAGCGTCCAACCTGTTAGAAACGATAAATTGAAAACAGGAGATGCTGTTTCCTCAATACCATATCCGAAATCTATAAAATTGTTCGTGTAAATACATTTTGCTGTACTACTGCCTTTGATCATTTTCATTCCGATCCAGATTTGTAGCCCTGTTAACTATGCACACTTTTTAAATCATTAGATGCGTATTATTTCTTCGTTGAATAAAGACAAACAGTAGAACTTGACACATTATTTTTTGTGAAAATTGTATGCGTCTTTTTCTTTATATTTTCCAATACAACCCTGACGAATGGATGTTAAAAGGTAATCATAAAAGCAGACGACATATATAATACTTTCATGAGATTTACGATTACAGTTTGAGGTTAAGTTCTTGTTCAAAGAAGGGAAAAACACCATTCACAAACATATCAGGAGTTTATGCAGACTTCTCTTAATATACATTGTAATACATTATACAATACTTTGTGAATTATAACCTTTCTACATATACATTTAAGGGCTGTCGTATAGTCAGTGTAGTTAATGGACACTTACTGAAGTTTTGTTTTTATATTTTTCGGTTCTTTGTTTTACAGTGCTACAGTAGTTTGTCATATGTATTTTTACTAAATAGTATTGATATATTAATGTGCATTTTTCACTGATTTCGATCTTGAAAAATCACGTTTTAACGGCACTGTAAAAGAAGCAGTTTATTTTCGTTATATTTCTTAGTCAACTGTGCATTCAAATCTATATTATTGGATTATGAAAATCGTTATTATATTCCACCACATCCGTCGTTTATAAGTCAGCCACAAGTGCAACAAACAGGATGGAAAGGAAAGTTTAACTCGGACAATGGAGTATAATTTAACAAGGCAGACATCTTCACTGTCAGCATCGGACCCTAAAGATGTGAAATAAAGACGATGAAGCTTTTTGGAGGAGACTGTCGTCAGCAATGCTCATGATTGATATTTTAATACCTATTGTTTTGTCCGATATCGCATTATTAAATATTTTATTTTTGTGCGTTATGTCTAAATTTTCTACGTTTTCATGTAACGCTATAATACCCTACTTTTAAACTTCTATAATGCATCATATATATAATGTTATACAATATTTCTGTTAATAAAATATATTGGTGCTGACGGAAGTCGAGTCTACAACTCAAAGTGTACCACTATAAGTTCTAACCAAATTTTTAGAATATTTTTTGTATCAAACGTTTGAGAATATATTACAGTACGTTATGTGATATAATAAAATTATTATAAATATGCGAGGGGTATATGCGGTGGCGCTCGCAATTTTCCACAAAATGGACGACATCCGGCGAACCGCTCCCGCCGAAATGGATCACTTCCGGTCCCTATTTGTCATCTCCTTCTTCTCTCTTTGCGAATAATATATTATTTAAACGAAATGCAAAAATGCTCTGCGGCCAACTTGAAATAATATCACAGGCAAGTATATGGCAACACTAGGTAATATATTGTGTTATATTCGTTTGTTTTTTTTTGTTCTAAACAGTCATGTTGTTCGCATCGTTTGACAGAAAAATGTAATGTTTTGAATAAAAAATGTTTTATGATTTTTTTACTTCCGTTAAAATTATTACCTGTATGAAAAGCTATAAGTAAGATTGCAGAGCATTGTTTATGGAAAAAAAGTATTGTGTCAACACAAAAAATGTGACTGCGCTTATCAAAAAAACACTTAGTTGCAAGCTAACGTACTCTTGAATTTTTCGATGCCATAGGTCACGGGATCTAGAGCTCTAGTGGAATAAAAATCAACATTTTTTAAATGTAAATCCCAATTATTAATGTTGTGTTGAACTAGGGATTGTAAATTTTGAGCGTAATGTACATTGAATAATTCGGAACTCGCTATGAAATGTTCGTAATTCAATATTATATTTAAATCAACGGATTCCGAATTTTATTATATAATCCATATGTTGAATAAATGATTGACAACAAGTCTCGTGAAAGTTAATGTATCGACATATATTTGTACATCTTAAGCATGTATTTGCTCCACGGTCTTTGGACAAAATGATTTAAAAGTTTAATGATATAGGAACCGAAATTATCTGACTCGAAATCAATATGACAAAATAATTATGACTCAAAGATTTGTTAAATATATATTAAGTATATATGCATTATATAAATAATGTGTTTTTATTATTAATAGTAACAACTTTTGATAGTAAAAAAAATAATATGAAATAAATAAAACAAGCAAGTTATATCAATATGTTTTAACACCTTGCTTTCCCCTCAATCACCCGTTACATATCCACACCCGATATGAGTGCGTATACATGGGCGTAATAAATGTGAGGCGCTCTTCAAAGCAGCTTCCCATGACCTAAGTTGTGCGTGATCTTTAACTCCTATAAACTTTTGCCATAAATATAAATTATTCCAAATTAGCCTTCCGCTTAAAAATCTTAGCTTTTGATAACTTTAAATAGGTCGACTAATTAGTTGTTAAGCTTCATATGTCTTCTCCTTGTCAGATTAAGATAAGTTCAATAAAATTTTGATTAATGTCGTAAATTGAATTGTATACGTGTATAATTGTTAAGTGTACACTTTTATATAAGTTCAATTGTCTTGTGCGCAATTATCTTGCATATATTTGTCTTGTTAAATAAAAATCTCACATTCAACCAAGCAATTTTCAATACTTACCCTTGTAAGACAAGCCAGCAAAGCAAATTGTTTAGTTTCTGGTTCCATACATCTAATATATATACCAATTTATAAGCAGCCTTATGATAGCTTTAATTTTTAACGGTCCATTCTTTTCGTATTTCTGGTCTGTATGCAAAAGTTTTTTTATTTTATTATCTGGCTCATAAGTATACTTCAAATACCTTTAAAGACAAAAATATAATTCCTTTTAGCTGGTTATACAAAGGAATATGTAAATGAATTTTTATAAAGTACACTATTAGAAGCTCTTAGTGACACAAGAACCAAATTTTTTACATAAACAATTTATTAAATTTCATTTTATTTGTATACTTTACAAAAACATCATTGCACGTTCCACAATTCTAAGGTACACAGTAATAGTTGGGTAGTTCAGAATTCATAATGATTACAAAATTAATATTACTGTTAACAGGATTAGTATCATATCAACTTAACTACTTTAATTATGTTATTAAGTTCATGAACCTCATTACTATGGAATAATCAATAAGATACTCACATAATTATTTCATCTTTTTCAATACTTAATATTTAATTAATACGTAATTTTTTCTCTCTCTTGTTTTAATCTTTAGGCTTTTTCAAAATATATTATTATTGAATATTGGTAGTTATTTTATATACATATTTATGTATCTCAATTTTCACACGGTACGTCGCTGGCATACGTATTTTTCAAAATTAACATTCGGACATGAAATTAATATCAATATTAATACAATAGTATCGAATCGTTAAGATGAAATCATGGACGTTCTTTAGTGCATACATTTGTTTCTAATAGTATGACAAGTAATTAAATTCGACAAACCTATGATGAATTAAATAAATATTTTTCTAATTTTTTTATATTTTAAAATACGTATGCAGATTTTGGTTCAGATTTGTTTATTAAATCATCACATATTAAGAAATGTTTGTCTTTATTTAGAAAATATTTGTGGTAATATTACACACTCTAAAATACTAAAATTATATGTTATCCGTCATAAACTACCCTCGAATATCAAAGAAAAATAAAAAAAATCAAAAAACAACGAAGTGAGAGGCGTGTGCAAGCTGGACTGCACTGGCAAACAAAGGGCTAGCCAGCGGCGTCCGGAAGGAGGATACAATACTTGCAGCGGAAAAACGAGGTGGTGGCACGTGTCAGCACACGTTGCCATTAGCGCTTCAACTACCGCTGGTCTAAATAAAAAAACATACCTCCGACATTCACTAATTTATGTCTCACTGCTTTGAAATGGTTATTTGCAAAAACAATTATCAAATAATAATAGTTTTAACCATTTAACTAAACGTATTTTGAGATGGAAGCATAAAGAGAAATTCTTCAATAAATTTAACAGTTTGGAGCTCGATATAAATTGTAGATAATCCTTTTAATTTTATAATTTGATATAATATGTTATAATCCATACCTCCTTAAATTCTGATGTGTATGAATAGTACGTCAGACAGCCGATCAGGATATCAATATATTCAACCCACAAAATACGCATGCATAATGATGCTTAACTGAAGTAATTGAACGGAAGATGTAAACCGCGTAGTCAACCTTCTAATGCTAAAAAAAATAGAAGGATAAATCTATTAATCATTTTCTATCTATGGATAGCCAAAGACATATTACAAAAATGTATCTCATATCAACAATATCAGTGAAGATTTCACGTGAAAAGTCCTGCATAGTAATAATTGGAATTTATATGCAAAAAGACCCAGTACACTTTGGATCTTTTATGAATATATTATATTAAAACAATCGATTCGGAATATCTCATTTATGAGAATTTAAAAAGAATCCAGCTAGTGAAAAAAAATCTTTGGGTATTCATCCCATTCTAAGGTAAATGCTTATTGCGAAACTTGAATGTATCTGGTTTTATATTTTCACAAATATCTCAAAACTTGCTGGTTTTCAGTTTCATTTTTTTCTGTAGATCTATGTTAGAGTATTATAAATGTTTTCATCGCTTCATCACCCTACATTTACAAATAGTATAATGACATGAATATTCACTAAAAGGCGAAACAATGGTCACGGCATTTATTTATTCATTTATTGGGGTGTCAGATTATGTGAAGCGCGCTCGCCACGCTCGTTTATTGGGGAACAACATAAAAGCTCATTCACTTCACTTAAAAGCTCATAATGAAAGATTTGAACTCTCGTCTTACTATGTGAGCAAGAAAAAATAGGCGAGTGTGCAAATATGCATAGATAAAATTAAGTAGTCAACATAATGTACCAT
>JAGVSQ010008056.1:0-14724 GCA_022683975.1 Rhyacophila evoluta
AAATACTATCTATAGAATGTATTCGGCGGAGTTACGAGATGCAGGTATGACCTGGTAGAACGCAAGAATACTGGCGGGCGACAGGGATTTTTAGAGGCGGCATGTGGTGTCCATACGCTCCACTTAGGGAGCAAACATAGAAAAAGAAGAAAAAGCTTTGTATACAGTTATTGCGGTAATAATTATCATAAATAAATGGCTCTTGATTTCTTTTTATATAGTTTTGCCATTTACTAATTACTATAATACTCTTGATAATGGTATCATGTTCGAAATACCTTGAAAAAACTTGGTTGCTATTTTCTCAGTTCTTAACCAAGAAAAAGGCTTCATTTTTATTCAAGATTCGTTTATATTATGAGGTATATATTATATAATGTATCAAGACTCTATTTTGTATCTGGTATGTCATCTATATCGATTTTATGAAAAACCATTTGGAAATCGCTGAGTTCGCCAATACATTGAATTTGTATGTAATTTAATATATTCGGTTGAATACCGATATACATACGCACATTGATATACTCCGCATTATTTATATGAAAAGCATTCATTCCACAGCCTTTGCTCAATGTTATAAATATTATTTTATTATTTTGATTGGTTATTATTTTTCATTTATTAAAGTATTGTTGACTCACCTTTTACTGTATAATCTTACTTACTAATTAATAATACGATCTGCCTGATTATTTTAATTAAAATTTAGAGCTCGTTAATAATTATTTGAAAATATTATTTTCTATTCTGTAAAATAAGATGTAGAAGAAAAACAGCGAAGAAGAAAGAAAAGTATAAGATTGAGAGTAAAGAGAAGTAAAAGAAGTAGGTAAAAGAAGAAGAACAGGGAAGAGTATATTATTTATGTATTAAATTTATGGTATTCTGCTGTGTAAATGTATTTAGTATCTAAACTTATTTGTGATATAATAATGGATGTGCTTTTAATGAGTATTTAAATATAGGATATGGAAATGTATTCCGTTGATCGTTTTGCTGACGAATAATTGCCATTAAAAACAGTATGCCGAAATAAATCTTTACAATACAGAAAGAGATCCATATGATTCGTGTATCTCGGAATGGAAATGGTCACTACATTAAGTCGCAATAATATGTCAGCGTGTAATTTAATTTTTTTATAATTGTTATGCGTCGATGCGGCTTTGCTATTTGTTTCCATTGTGAAAGTGAACGTATGTTTTATATGTGCTTGCATTAAATTAAATTAAATTCATATTGCTATTAAAACACAACACATATTTTTAACGGTAAGTGCAGTAATATTTCGATTAACACTCAATGTGTCCCGGAAAAAACTGTTATACAAAGCAGTGTTAAAATAGATTTTAATACACACTACATTTACAAGTATAAAGTGATCAATAATCGTAGGCATGTATGTAAAAATTTACTTCTTTGGAATTATCTGTTTTTATGTTATCGTGAAGTCCCTACTTTATATTATACAATAAAATATATTGTTGCAAAAGAAAACTATGTTTGTCTTTTCGTTGATTTTCTAAAACTGATACATCTGAAATTAATGATATCCGAGATATCGTTCATAATACTTTTCTATATTTATAAACATTTTTCTCTGTATGTTTTTCTTAAGTTAAACTTATACGTGCTGAATTGCTGAGCTTTGAATTTATTGAATTTTATTTAACGACGGTTGGATAAATACATACATGTATTTATTATAGTCAATTGATATTTGAACACCAATTACTTGGTAATTTTAAGACTTGCTTTCCCCTCCGCTACCCGCCACGTCTCCACACCCGTTATGCGGGCGTGTACCGTGGCGTAACGAAGGTGAGGCACTCTTCATAAGTGCAGGAAGTGTCCCAGGAGCAGTTTCCAAAGGTCTTGGTTGGCGTGCACTAGAGTTTGCGTGATTCCTATTCTAACTAATTATACCCTGTTAATATCTAGCCTCGTCGAGAAGAGTCCTTCTCGTTCGCCGTAAGATTTTGCAAATTTTTTAAAAGCTAGAAATTTATCCTTCGTAGAAACCAAGTCGCAATGGCCAACCGGTCCGACAAATAGTCGAACTGGGTTGACAAGCTCTTCCCTTTCAACCGACGTATGGGGACAATCCCAGAGGATGTGATTGGCATCCTGCATTTCGCCACATAAAGAGGTAGAAGATTCTATAAGACAAAGCTTACAGAGCTTTTTAAGACAGCGAATGCTTTAATTTACTGTTAATTGCGACACTGCGTCTCAACACCGAGTTGGAGATGTCTCATAGCAGTCTTAGCTTGAACTGCCGACGGGTTTTAGCGTCCCGAAAACCCCTCAAATACTATCTAAAGAATGTATTCTGTAAATAGCTGATATAATCTGATAACTCTACTGGCTGGCGGTAGTAGTTCTTGAAGGTGCTATGTCTATATGCTCCATTTAGGAAGCGGGTATGTTCTGATCAAAGCATGTATTTGTCATTTTTTCTGCGTATTTTTGTTTCTATTTTAAAATGATTTTTGCAATTTCTTCGATGTTGTTCGATGGTGTAACTTTTCATAATTTAACCTCAACGTTTACTTTCATTAAACAGGATTGTATAATCTTACTTTGTCCCAAAAACGCACGTATATTTTCATTTGAAACTTTTCAATCGCTTACTTTTTAACTGATTGAGCGACACAAAGTAAATTTATTATTATTATTATTATGAAATACTGTTGGTGGTATACTTTGTTGCTTCAATTGAACGTAGATTTTACGTGAGAAATATCCTGCCACGTAATATTTCGCGTTAAATTTTGTTATTCGAGCGTGCTCGCGTTTACGTTCTAAAGACCAATTCTCATTCATAACATGTCGTTATTTTGTGGTTTTGCTTTATTGTATCGTTATAATAATATTTGGATTATATCTTGCTAATTACACTACTCATTCATACGTATAGGCAAGCTTTGAAGGAGAAGAAAAGACGTATTGTAAAATACGTCTTTCAAAAGATGTGTCGAAATTGGGAATACCTTATAAAGTTTTCGAACCGTATTTATACACAAAACCAAATTAATGAATGGTGGAATCGTCATGTACTACATAACTTTTGATCTATAGATCCAATTATATGTAAGTGTATATTCTCTCGTAATGTACTAGATAGCACACGGCGATATCATCACATTGAATAACGATAAGCTTCATTTGATAAGTTTTATCTATAAGTCTTATTATATTATACGGTGCTTTTATTTTGTTACGATTAAATTGTTTATTTTATAGCATACAACAAACCAGAACACATTTCTTGTTGCGTAGTTGGTCAACATGCTTTCCTTTCCACTGTGCACTTTATTGTTGCACCTGTTGTATGGACTATCACCGTAATTTAACAAACATTTTTAAAGTACACAGTTTTCTTATTGACAAGATATATAAAAAAAACGACTTCTGATATTTTGGAACGCATGCTCTTGTTGTTCATTTTATTCTTAATTTGTTCTAATTTACTAGGTTGGCAAGAAAGTAATTTCGGTTTTGAAATCTGACAACTTTTATAGGGCGTATAGAGTGATAACATTTGTACATTCGTTCAGAATTTTTGTTCGTAATTTTTACTTTCGGACATTACTACGTCATATTGGACGTGAGAATTCAAATTTAGGAAATCGCGGAATTCTGTTTTGCAATCTCTAGTTACATTCTCAGAGGATGTGATCGGTATCTTACAATTCGTCGCATAATTAAGTTGGAGATTCCATAAGCTCGGGCTAGTAAAACTTGAAAAAAAAAACACCATCACCAGTCAAGAAATAATCTGGAGTAAATTTGGTTCTTTCCGTGCGTCACCTTAAAGTTCAAAAGTAAGAATACATTTTTAAAGGATGCTCTCCACCTTTCCAATCAGGCGCGTATGTATGTCTCTAATATTACGCTTACATATTACTATATAGTTAAACATAGTTTTTAAAAATTTAATAAAGATATTGCCAAGTGATTAAGTATGACATTACCACAGAAGTCAATTATTAGTACCTCTCAGTACTCATATAAGACGCTTAAATTTTTGAAGCTTAACAAATTCCACGTCATGGGTTGTGCCAAATTGTCCCAAAGTATAGTAGAAGAATATTAATCAGAAAATAACTCACGTTCATTATGCCATTGAAACCGTATAAAATCAATATTTATACACAATTTAAGCAAGCTTATTCTATTTGTGTTGGAAGGACCGGAAAAAGATTTGCGTACTCTTAACACCAAGATAAATATGGATGCTTTGTAATAATGCCAGTTCCGGTTGTATAGGTATCGCGTTGTTGATAAAATTTATAAATTATTTTGATATAGTGTAGTAAGAATGTTCCTTAATTTCATGCATCCATCTGTATTGTATGTACGTGCATTTCGTAATCCTTGGGCGTGGAAGGATTTTAGGCTTAAGGCAGCGTACAACTCAACTCCCAATTCAATCGCCATCGTCTCCCTTTCTCTCATTCCCTCTCTGTTTGCTTTTAGTCCGTGTTTATGTTTTCGTCCGGGCTGCTTTTACATTATTATTATGTAAGCATTTCCCACTTGCACAAAGCCTTATACCCACTTTCTTGCCTAACGTGTTTGGATTCAATATATATCCTAAGATAATTTATTTTCGACGGTAAATCAAGTTTTCTTTCAAGTTTACGGATTTATTCTGGTACTTTCTTTAACGAAGACATTTTAAAAAGTTTTAGTAAAGATATTTGCCATTAAACTTTAAAACACAACAGCCAACATTTTTGCTGTTGAAAATTAAAACACTATGAATAAATAAGTGAGTGCATTTTCTGTGGTTTGGATTGTCAGAAGCTGGCATATATTGCCGACTGTACATTACTGGTTCTATTTTTTTACAAGGCATTTTTACATTGATACTTATACTTATCAGAGTGATGGTCATAATAAGTTTAATGTAAAAAGTATTGTTAAAATGTCTGACTGGGAAATCCTTTCATTGAGGGAGTTTTGTACTTTTATTGAGTTTTACAGAATTGTTGATTGCAGTAGTTAAAAATCCAGTATCGAACTGAGCAGGGCCATTTCTCTTCTTCGCCGAAATTGAACATACTCCACGAGCTTCCGTTCGGGCGATACATATGGAGGAATTTGCATTCTGAGCAATCGCTTTGAATTAATCCGTTTACACTAAACTGCGGCAATCAATCAACGGGCTGAAGGCTCGTCGTTCAACGCGCATAAATTAAACAGCCTCACGTCAAACACCAAGTCGATCGATGGACGGTCCGGCCGATTTTAATCCGGCAAAAAGATAACGACTATCGCCGCGCTGGCGCTGAAGCGGAACTTCAGCGACGAAAAATTTGACACCCCTATTCACATTTAGTGATCCTTGTCGAGTCATTTCTTTGCATTCTGGAATTCTATGTTTTTTTAATGATTATTACACAAAATATGCATAGTAAAAATATAAATTATTATCATACTTGCCTACCCACGATTCAAAAACGTTGATCTTATTGGCTGAATTGTGTATTTACCATTTCGCTTGTATTTTAATGACGAGTAATAGTCCTGTCTCACTCGGACCTCGGATAATAATTGTGGCTTACGGAGTCAGTCAGTGCAGATTGACGTGTTATCTAATATTTAATTTATTCATTTGATACGATTGAAATTGGCGCTGATGGATTTATTGTCTCATATTATTGGCGTCAGCTTTTTCACTCTAGCTTTTTTTTTAATTTTCTCTGTACTAAAATAAAAATGTCCCAGGAGTAAATTTTTTTGTACCATGTTCGCTCCCAACATAGAGCATATGGATATACACAGTGTAAAGATATCCACTTCGAAAGTTGAGTATGGATATCCGCAATGTGAAGACGTATTGACAGATTATTTTTCACAAGAATATTTTGTCAGACAATTACTCAACCCAATGTGCATCTAGTTCTGCATTTACGGATTTTTATAATTCGACAGATAGGGATTCGAATCCGCATTCTCTGGATTGCTAGGCGCGCACGCTACCGGGGAGACAAATATTTTTTTACCAACTTTTTTTAAAAATTTTATCTGTATTAAAATAAAAAAAATCCAGGAGTAAATACGTATTGTCTATTCGCCTTGCACAGAGGTCAGTAAACTGCGGCTCGCGAGCGAGAATATAGTATAATACATTATACCTTAAGAAATTGTCGTAAAATATATTTAACAGAGAGACTCAAATATCAAAACTAACTTCTTCGCTGGAACGTCTTTTGCTAGTAATACGGCGATATGTTGTATATAAGCTAAGTTTTGAAATACATTTGTAAGAACTGGGTGAATGTATCCCGGATAATAAAGATGGTATACTTGAATTCTAAAAGTGGGTTTTTTGAGGTTATCAATGAATGGTTTAAACAAAGCCACCTAAATATTCTGTATGCGTTTTTTGTCATTATTTTGAATCTGTTAGTAGATGTATTATTTAAAGTTGTCCAAAGTAACTGAACTAAATTATTAAAGTAACGGTTGATAATCTTGACACTCGCTCAGCGCTCAATTTTTAAAAGAAAATACTTTTTAAAGAATGGCCATTACGGTGTCTCTTCTATTTTAGTGAATTTCTATCGGAATGATGGATCGTCGATTTGATTGCTTGACATTATTCTGTGGCTTTAATTCACAGAGTGACCCATCACTCACTTACTGTCGCGTGACGCTATCGTTCACTCAAATCCAGTCACAACTTTTGACTGTATCTGTATTTATCCACCCACTATAAATATTTATAGACACGACTGGATATTTAACTTGATCCTCGAATCAGATTAAATTTTTACATTGTTTATTTCGATAAAATAATAAATCATAACGGTTTATTATTATTTATTATTATGGTCATGAAAATACATTCAATAAAAACAAACACATTGTCATTTTATCAGTATAAAACTAATATTTATTTTATACCATGTCCGTTTCGTAAATGTCCGTTTCAACAGTGCAAAGTTAACCACTCCAAAAATGGAGTATATTAATCTCCGCATTTTCAAGACTTATTTTGGTAGATTACCGAGACTGATACTGATAATTGATCAGTGTACACTTTTATTTGCATTTAAATAATAAAATGATTTTCATTTGACCACTTCATCTTCATGTCGATTGCATCTTTCTCTCGAATGGATTCTGATCAGCGTGGCGAATGGTATAGGCTTGAGTAGTATTGGTAATTCCGAGAAGGAAACATCGTCGAGGTTCGGAAAACTAGTGCATATTTTGCAACGTCAGTGGCTGAGCAGATAAGCGCAAGTATTTGTGAATGGTTTGTTTTTTATAGTCTCCATGGTGTTACTATTATTAAAATTGTACATGTTTATAATATGCATTTAAATGTCAGATATAATTATATATTTCTAATAGGCATGGGTAATTAAGTAGCTGATAATTAAATCATGTAAAAATAAACCTTTACACTGTGAAGATATATTATGTTTCATATGCGGAGATAACAAATAATATAAATAAGAGTAGAGGAAAGTTGAGAACAGGGTTATACAATACGAGTAATTAAAAACATCTCTATATTAGTGACATTAAAGTGGTCAACTACCTCAACAAACGGTTCGGTTTTTCTCTCCAGACAGTATCCAAAACGTTCTTCAATAATGAACTCGTATCCTGCAGATGCTGTAACATCACCATATCGTTAATATATCGAATTTTGGTAAAGAGTATCCGTTACAATACTTGCAATCAAAATATATTAGCACATAAATGATAGAACTCCGTTTTAAAGACGTTGATAATTTTTTGTTGTATAGTTGTACATTTTGATTGATTTAAAAAATATTTTAACATTAAACAAATGGTATTGAAAAAGTGAGCTTGATATTCAAATAAGAATATCTGGAGAAACCTTCAATGTCTAGGACACTAAGCCGTAAAAGATAAAAACCAAATACCGCCGGTTAAATGCATGCATTCTGTCATTGTTGTTCTACCATTTCGAAACATAACAACACAGGCCCAAAGCAACTGCATACTATGCTTTGAGAGGAAATACCTGCGGTAGATTCTGGAGATACAGTGATATGACTTTGTAACGAGGAGATAGGAAAACAAAATATTCAACCACTAATAGCGGTTAAAGTGAAGCGGCACTGGACCTGGCTCGGCCACATCTGGAGGATACCTCAAGGGAGTCTTTACCTAACCTGTCTATTCTTAAAGTTAAACACTTTTCAATGTTCTAAAAGCCCACAAAATACTGTCCATACTGTATGTCAGAGTTTCCCAAACTTTTTTCGAATTGTAACACTTCACAAACCTGGAAATTTTACCGGAACACTTGTTCAATCACTTGGTAATTCCTACTAAAATTAATTAAAAAAAAAATGTTAATTTTTTTCAGATTTATGAACAATATTTATTAGTGCTGCTAACCGTTCTATCAATCTTGGCAACTGTCGTTAAAATGACAAGACTTGTCAGCCGCTAAGGTAAAAATAATATACCCCATCTCTTTCATGCGCACGGTGCGAGAAAAGATGGTTGTCCGCCTGCATCTAGATACTTGACGTCATAAACATCAGCGGAGATTGATCATCACCGGTGTTCCGCGAAACATAGTTTGGGAAACCCCGCTTTATCTCTATAAAATGGATTTGGCGGAGTTATAAGATGCAGGGCAGGTAAGACTTGGGACGGCACAAGAATATTGGCGGGTGGGTGACAGGGAGTTTTGGTGGCGGCATGTGGTGTTTTTATGCTTTACCTAAGAAGCTGATAAAGAAGAAGAAACAAGAATTAAAGACAACTCATTATGGCACATTAGATAAATAAATTAATGATATTTCCCGTTCGTGTTGAGCGCATATGGGTTAGACTAAGAGTAACAAGTTCGTTGATCGCAATATAATTGACGACAAGTTGTATCTGGTGTTTATGGTCACAATGTCATTGAACCGCGCATACGCTGTAAAACCAGCCACGATCAGCTGATTAAAGTTAATTACATGAATTTGATTTAAATGTGTCAACTGCATTTGAAAAGATCAACTGTGATTAAAGGTTTATTCACCAAATTATCGCATCGTATAATTATATGATGTTTAGTAGATCCATTCCCGCTTTGAAGTGAAGCATATAGTGAAGATATTTACTCTATAATTGTAGTATATTTATACAATATTTGCTTATCTTGATGGATGCTTTTGGCGGATATAGGTTGTCGGCTCATTGAAAATTCAGTTCTGTATCTTTGAATATTAATAATTTAAATTACTAACCATTAATAATTTTGATCAAAATCACTCTGTTTTCACAATTCAGTGATGGGTAATGTGTAAGTATCGTAAGCTTACTGTCAAAACCTCCTATCTCAAAATTTTACTAAATCTTGTTTTATCGCTATTTATTGGCAAATAATTAAAACTATTATGTGTCAATTGGGCGCAACTCAAATATTTGCCAATAAATAGCGACAAGGAGGGTTTCTTACAATTTTGAGATTGTAAATATTGGCAGTAATTGATTGATATGTTCTCTTGGAGTATGTCTTGCATAAGCAGCTCAAAAACGTAATTATTTATTTAACTGTGACAATAACTTCTCTATAAATCATTCAAATTGATTTATCAATAATATTGAGTTTCTTTATTGTACTTCCCTTTCTTGTGATATTATTAATTCATTTTCAATATATATTTTCAAATTTTAATATGAAGAAATATTAGTATTTTTATGATTCCGATTCTGATTTCCGAAAATAAAATAAAAAAATATGTCATTTGCAGCCACTACGGTGTTGAACTAACGGTGCGTTATATGTATCTACGATTTTTCAATCGTATTCAAGAAAACTGATCTTTCGAACTATTTATATTATAATCATATCCATGTCTTGTTTTTCGTATAGCAGTGGCGTAGATTATGTGCGAATAAATAATATTATCATAGTTGTCGAAGGTTATACATACATAAAAGCCTCTAAATTATGTATTGCAGATGAATATATTATTTTAACTCAGTGAAAGTTTCACATAATACTAAAATATTATTATACAAACAGCATCGAGTGAATATTAAGCGAGACATGTAGAGTTACATTGAAAATTAATTATTCAACTGCTGTCAAATGGTGAGCTATAATGTAAATACTCCATTTATTAGAACCACATTGTTTTTGAAAGACAACAAACATACATTAAAAATATTAGTTATAATCTTTAATAACCAGAAGTAAACGGTACAGAATTTGGCCCAATTTTCTTTGGTGTGTCCTATATTGAAGTAGATTTTGAGCAGCTTAACACTTAACCTGCGGACTACTTTTAGCAAATTCGCAAAATGCGCTTGACGTTTGCAAAAATCAACATATTTACTAAATTATTTTAAATAATTCAATATTCTTTTGTTTATTGTACTAAACATTATGTGCACAACCAATTTATCACCATTTAAGTACTATATTATTGTCATGGCTTATACAATTATCACCTAAAACTAAGATATTGCGAATTTTTAATGTTTGAGAAAAAATGTAATATAATCCTCATCGGCATTGATTAACTCATTTAAAATTTACGAAAGTATTTAAAATGCTTTACCAAAACTGAAAAAAAAGTTCATCAAACCAAGGAAGGTGATTTTGGTCCAAAATGATTGACTAGGATAGAATAAGATTAAAACACTTGTAAATTGATATGAGGAGTGACAACATTTACGAAATATAGAACGAGAAAGTTTTCTAGGTTTCTTATAAAAATGTAGTAAGAATAATTGACTACAGTTGGCTGTCAAAATATTTAAAATACAAGGCACGGAACGTTCCGAGTCTGGCAGATAACCGCTGGAGTACTCAATTACGTAAATTACGGTTCCCGCTGGCTAAGTGTTAATACTATTCAGTATTTATGAAAATGTACAAGATATCGAGTTGGATTGGATGACAGAGACTTGGAGGTGTTGTGTTTGTCAGCCCCAATAAGGGACCAGAGATATAAAAAAACAACATTTTCCTTGTATTATATAACGCGTAGAACGGATGGCTTACCTCTTTGTGGCTGAGGTGAATATTCAGCGTTTTTTTTAAAATATATATTTTGAAAACGTCGATGAAAGTTAAAATTAGATACAAAGTATATTTCCTTCTACTTTCCGTGTACATCCGATAATCTTGAATCAATATCAGATATGTTCCCGGTTATTATGATTAAACTCACTAAACATTGCTGGAGTTTGAGACGATAAAGATGTAATTTCTTATTATGTGATTATGTTTCTTTATAATCAAACATTTTCCAAACAGCACGATACTTATGTGATCACACATGTGTGCAGAATCCTACTGATTTACACACTGAGAGATAAAGTAATATATTTAATTTTTCAACTTATGTGTTTGTATAATATAATACATACCAGCTATAGATTTAATTTTAAATTTATTATAATAAAACAACATTAATAAATATGATGTATGCTTTATGTGATTATCCATGTTTCAAAATTATTAATTAAATACAGCAAAAAATATACGAATCAGCAATGTTTAGCATCTTTCGTATAACAGTAGTATGCACCAGGTTTTTTGGTATCATATTAGTGTAGTTTAAAGTTGCTTGGAAAATGACAGAGTTGCCAGTTGCAATTGAAATGACATTTAACATGTAAAAACCATTAGTCCATTTTTATAGTCTGTGTTATCAACATACGTCCATTTATTAATATGCAGGTCAAATATACGTTTGATGATATTGTTTGTGGGAGTATCTTAGAAATATATCAATTGATATGGCGTTGACAGCCAAAAGAATTAATAGCATACAAGATGTCCACTGAATATTATTTTGAAAGTGGTTCTGTATCACTTCGTATTGGTCCATAAAGTTTGTTTTATTGAATACAGCACGTGTTTCGTCTTTCAGCCATCATATTTTAACACAGAAATACTTCCAAGAATGTACAATATTTAGTGAAATATATCGTCGTATTACTGGCAAAAGACGTTAAAGTGAAAAAAATGAGTTTTGAGATAATCGAGCTAAAATGTTTGAGTCTTCCTGATAAATACATTTAACGACAAATTCTTAAGCTTTATACATTATACCCTAAGAAATTGTCGTAAAATTTATTTAACAGAGAGACTCGAACATTAAAACTCAATTATTTTGAAACTCACTTTTTCACTTTAACGTCTTTTGCCAGTAATACGACGGTATATACATATGTGGAATAACAGATAATTTAACCTTGTTGGCTGATTAGTGATCGTTGACATACGCAAATCCCATAGCCATATTTGAATAATTAAAATTCAAAGATGAAAATCTTTCTGTACAAAAACTTAAGAGATTGCTGACGATCTACACTCGCAAAAAATCTGTGAAGATGAGTTAAGTAGTTCTCGTATTCTGCACACCCATATGATCCATCGATGAGAACGGTTAGGGCTTTAAATAATATTACTATACTTGTCGCACTTAATTTGATTTTTATATGAAGAAGAGATTATTATGTCACATTTTTGATCGATGGATTTATTGACTTTAATGATTTCTTTGGGGTAAATATTTAGTCACTTTGACGCGCTAAAAATACGCAAAATGAAATTAAATTGACGTAAGTAAATCTACACTTTATAAGAAGATCATATTCTTGATTTTCTCGTAATCCACATAATTATAAATAGGCATTAAAGTCTTTAAATCTAGAGAAAACTTGATAATGTTAACTAACCTTCAATTTTTTTTACTGTTATTTTTATACTCAAACAAGTGTTGTGATAAGAACAGGTTTTGCTACAATAAATGTACTGTATTAAGACGTACACTTAAAAATAAAAGAATATTTGAGTATTTCCTCGAGTTAATTGTTATTATACGTATGTTGCGCAACGTAAGTGGATTTTTTTATTGCCTTGGTAAGTTGATTAATTCAATGTTACCTTGGCAATGAATTTGTAATTTTTTATTGCAGATATCCGATTAAATAAATTAATCAAAATGGCGATCGAGTAACGCAACATCTCTTCCGATATTTATAAAATAAAATATAAACTCTGATACTAATATATCGTCTAATTAGTTATTTGTAGAGAGTCATGAATATGTTTTAATGTATAACATATTATTTCATTGTATATAAAGTCAGGAAAAATCATTATTTTTGAATACATAACATAAGGGTGTATGTGTCCTTAAATTCTATTATTATTAATACAATAATAAATCTGATGTTTCAATTCCAACACTGTAGTAGTATAGTGATATGTTACAGTGTAAAAATTTGTCTTCAAATATCATTTCTTTTTAGTCTCAAATTTAACAATAAAGACAGTGTACTAGAAAACATAAGCATATGAATACTTTTATGTACTATTATATGTACAGTAGAAACTCAATTATCCGTACTAATTAGGGATGAGTATAGTGCGGATAATTGAAAATAATATATACAAAGATTTCCGTAATGGAAGACGTCTTGACAGATGATTTTTCAAGAGAATTGTTTGTCAGACAATTACTCAACCCAGTGAGCATGCAGTCCTGTATTTTTGGATTTTTTTGATCCAGCAGACGGTGAATCGAACCCGTATACCCCTTATTTCTAGGCGCGCTCGCTACCAACTGCGCTACCGGGGAGACTACTTTTTACTGGTTTTATACGTTGGTGGAGTATTTTTACGTCTTGGTGCTAAAGATTTACTGTTTTTTTTTTATTACATTATAGATAAACTCATCACCGTATCCTTCTTCTTCCATAAACACCTTTAACGTCTCTATGAAAATGTTTGCTGAAGGTATTTCATCAGAAAGCTTTTCTGCATGTATTTCCAGTGTTCTAATACCCTGTCACCCTTTAATTTTTTTGAGCTAACACGAACTTGCTAACTAGAAGAATTTCATACCAATGAATGGTTTATCTGATATTTATTTTCATGTCGATAAAAATCTGGGAGATTCTATGTGGGCACAGCGATGCCACCACTTTTTATGAGCTTATATCATAACTACAGATAGTACTAGTATATGTCCCGTTTTCAGAAAAAGGATAATGGTCACACACAAATCCTCGTACAACCATGCTTGAGCGTGTGTAGTCATTTTAAGATTTATATATGTCCTGAAAAAAACTAAAATAGATGGTATGGTCTATTAAAAAGATTTGAAGCCGCATGGAAGAAGAACGTATTAAATATATTGTCTTCTCTTTTCAGTATTTAAAAAATAATTTACTTGCCTATTTTTTATTTTTGAATTGAACTTTGTTTCATAATAACGATAATAAATGCCTCAATGTCAATGCTGCTTTGTATCATATAATTTAAATATTATAATACTATGATAGCGTATTCATCGTCAGCAGTCATGGCCAATTTAGTATTGAAGATCTTTAAACTACTAATGATTTTTTAATATTCGCCGAAATAAATTGATTCGATATGTAGTAGAAAGCTTAAAAAATAATGGTGTCGGCGATTCTGAAAAAATCATTAAAAAAGTCCGTTCCGTCAGCTATTAGACTTGTTTTACCACCCGATGTATAATAGTTGTTATAAGAGTGAATTTAATTGTTGTTTAAAAAAATCATCACAATATAGTGATCATGATGATCTCTTTACATATTTTTTTTTCGAGTGGGTGGTGGTTTAAGAATTGTTATAATAATAATATCATGCTTTCTTATGGTAGCTTAAAACTGAGGAGGGACACGTATTTGGCGACGCATTTTTTTCGACTTATGCGTGGTCTTATTGATAACTCTGCC
>JAGVSQ010008057.1:0-14724 GCA_022683975.1 Rhyacophila evoluta
CTCAGTTTTAAGCTACAATAAGAAAGCATGCCCAAAATGAAAGTAGTTGGATAAAGCCATGGATAGTACCCATACACCCGTAGGTACAGAAGCCTCAGAATACTCTCTTCATATACATACTACATTCATAGAGTGGATATCTTCACATTGTGACGATCAATATGCTCCATTTCCAAAGCGGACACAAACAAATTATTATTTTTTATAGCACATTTATGTCTCCTAACTGATATTGTGGGTTTTATTTTCGAATTCGTTCCGAAACTTTTAACAATTTACCACTTTTCAGGCTTAACATAAAGTCGAATTATCCCAAGAAATTTTTCGGTTCACTTATTATAAACTTTGCACTTAAAATATTCTTTCTCCCTTTCGTGGGAAACTTGCGAAAATTAATTACTTTGAGAATTAAATTTCATAATCCCCATTAAACTTATTCTACTTAAAATTGTATTTTTTTCAATTCTTTATGTCAATTCTTCTTATTAGTATCCTAGTAACTATGCAAACTTTTCTTATAATGTAAGAAATCTTTCTTAACTTTTTTTACATATACTTTACAAAAACTATTTAAACATTAGACAATTTGCTACATTTTCTAATTCATAAAATAAAGTATTTAAATATGTTTACTTGGCATGTAAAATGTTCAGGAATCATCTATCAGCTATTTCAAAATTATTTTTTCATAAATATGTATATATTAAATATTAATGGATACACAGTAACTATAACTTTGTTTATGACAAAATAGTTATCTCAATCTTCTCAAGAAGTTTGAAAACGAATGTATCGAATAATCATCATTGTGACATTAAATTAAAACCAAACACATTCATGTTACTATCAAAGTCATGCACTGATTCTAGAACTGGCTGAAGCACATGCTGCCAATGCTTCCTAAGTACCTAAATTCAACTTACTTCATATTTCTATGGCAGAATTTTGGAATTATGGAGGACTATTAAATTTATTATTTATGGAATATAGCCAGTATACAAGTTTCATCATGACACTAGGGAGTAAAAAGTTATCGAATGGGTTGAACAATTAGCTGTTAACCTTTTCTCATGATAAAAAATGTATATCTTTGCATTGTATAGATCCATATAATGTAATCCAGCAGTGAATATTATAAAAAAGTAAAAAATAACCACATGCTTCACATAGTTATATTTTTTTCTATCTACCATATCCGCTTGAAAATGCCAAACCAAGAGGTATATAGATCTCTCTAACGTGAACAAATATCCTGATACATTTTTTTACGAGAATTGGTTGTCATGTTAGATAATTACTCAACATTATAAATATCCAGTCCTGGATTTTTGGATTGCTAAAAATTCAGCAGATGTGGAAATTGAACTTGGAATCTCTGAATGCCAAAACACGCCTACTAACCGCTTGCCTACCACGGAGATGTATAGCTAAAAATATAAAATAACACCAGGCTCTTTTTTAAGTCTAAACATTACTGATTCACCATAAAATTTTACTGAATTATTTGGTGTGTTATTCATTTCCAAATTTCCCGCCGAAAATGTGATATAATAAACAAGAAACGATAATTCTGATTAAAATATTTAGATGGAGGCCACAAAACGGCATCATTACGCTGTTATTGTCTAACGGCTTGAGAACAAAAGGCTGCACGCTTTCACGGACCATTTTGGATTCGTTCCCTTTGACAGACGGTCTCTGGGCTTTTCGGACGCAATGATGTATGTAGACAACTCGAGGATATTTATTATCCTGCCCATTTGTCAGACATAAATCTGCTCACGGATATCAGGTGATACGAAAGGAGAACATTAATAAAGAAGGCGTGCGAAAAATATGAATTCTCCGACCATTCGTTTGTGCCTGATATTTTATTTGAAGACATATGTATCAAGTGAAAAATCTGAAATAAATCGCAGTCTGCTAAAAGAATGGAAACAGTTGTACCAACTTTCAATTTATTGTGAAAGGTCTGGATTTAAGATATATAAAAAAACGATGTCATTATTTTAATGTAACATTTTCCAACCCGTGGGGCGTGAGATTTTTGTAATAGGAGCGTGCTGGTTTTACCAAAATATATATATATATATATATATTCATACCGTGTTTACTCTTACAATGGATCATATATATTTATGCAAGGTGAAGATATTTATATATAAGCTTTTAATGTGGAGTATATGGACCTCCGTCTTATAAAAACCTCATGACAAATTATTTTTCACGAGAATAGTTTGTGAAACAATTGCTCAATTCAATGAGCATCCAATCCTGAATTTTTGGATTTTTGAAATATCACAGATGAGGAATAAAACTCGCACTCTCGGGATTGCTAGGCGTGCACGCTGCCAACTACGCTAACCGGAGAGGTATTACTTTTTAATGATTATTTTACTTAAATTAAACAGTACTCTCTTGAAAAGAATTTATAAATGGAAAATAGTATTTTTAAAGTTCAACAGATGAGGGATGAAACCCGCATTCTCCGGATTGTTAGGCGCGAATACTACCAACTTCACTAAATCATACTTCAACTTCACAAATCTGTGCTGTGAAAAATGAACCTGTAAAAATCAAGCGCGGATGAGGCATTGACGATATTATTTTTCTGTATCAAACAGTTTTTTATGTACACATCAACAATATCCATTTAAAATATGGTGTAATGATTTTGAATCCATGAAATAAATTATAATATAGAAATAATATATATGTAATAGGATTTTTACGACAATTGAGGGGGGTGAAATATTTTTTTATGAAAAAGGAGGGGCAAATAAATATAAAGGTTGGAAGCCACTGGTTTATTTAATGACATTAGGCTATTAAAATTATTATTTTTTAACCGGTTTATGGTAATTTTGGCTTAAACTTAGTCTTATAGAATAGAATCTCCTATTTGCTCGTATGGCAAATTATAGATTTCTATCCAAGTCCTTGAATAAAAATTAGATCTTCTGAAGTTGCTTGGACCGTCTGTTGGACCAATCGGCTATTGCGATTTCGTTTCTATGAAGGATATTTTTCAAGCTTTAATAAAATAAAATATTGAGTGGAAAGGTCTTTTATCAAAAAGGGTCAATATTTTTACGACCTAGCTAGTAAATGAAAGTTCTTCTATGACAGAGTGCATCACGTGTGCTATGCTATGGTGTAAATTTGCGTAACGAGTGAAGAAACATAGTGGATGATGAAAAATTAAACAGGTTTGATTCATATATTTGAACGATGTTGTTTCGCGATAGTTAATTCTTAAAATACGTATAATAGTATATATGTATATTTTAAATCTGTGGTGTTTATCCTACAATCAGTAATACATACATTACAATCTGTTTCATTTCTTTGTTTTTATATTAATGAGACGTTAATGAAGAACAATTTTGAAAATATCTATAATAAAGGTATTTTTTCAAAGTATTTTCATGCATATTTATATATATGTATGCATAGTTTGTTTATATACTACTATAAGATACCAATGTGTGAAATCAGAGCCACAAACAATCATCTATTTAAAAGCTTAATAAATCTGTATAGTTTTGAGCTTAAAGCTTAATGTTTACCTAGACTGAAACTGATAAATTTGTATAAGTAACCACTTACTATGATTAAAATTTAAGTTTGACAAACAGAGCATAAATAAATCAAATGTTTCTTTATAATGCAAGGCCTGAGGGAATAAAGTTTTCAGACAGTTTTTCTTTAATATTAACCATGTACGCGTTAAATATAAGTTCTTTCTTTGTAATCAAAGTCAATCATTTTTCACCTTCATGTGAACCCTTCAACTTTGAAAAATTGGATTTATTCCTTTAAAGGGGATATTTTTATACTTATGTTTTTTTCTATGATTGGATAAAATTAATCAGTTATAACGCTACAAACATACATTGATCAAACAAATTAAATTTTTGTATTATTCAATCATTAGATTACTGATTATTAGAATATTTTTCAAAAGTATAGAGATACATATGGATATAGTTAATTAGAAGATGTTCAAGCCGAAAATTGATATATTTTTTTTTATTGCATACAATGCTACGAAAATATAAATACTTTAATTTGACACGGACACCCAATCAGAAATATATACATAGAAGAAGTAATCGCAGTTTTTTCTAATATGCAAATTTACAATTTACAAAAAATAATATTTACTAAACGTCCATGTAGTTAAAACGCTTTTGCTTTTAAAGTTTAAATATAAAATCACTCAATTAAAATGAATTTTTGACCATACCTATTATAAATTATAAGTATCATAATAAGGCCACTTTCACATGTTTTTTTAATAAGTATACGTATTAATCATTGTATCGATATATTGTTTATTATTTTTTTTAATTTCAAGATTTTATGGGCAAAGACTAACATAATATTGAAAAAAATCAAGAACAAAAAGACTAAAATTTAAATTAGCACCCACAAAACATTCAATGACTTTTAAAGTATTATAGTACGTTTCGATATTATCTAATAATCAAAAAGATGTAGTATATGCCATGTTGTTAATTAATTTTCATATTCATTTCATAATAATATAAAATTCATACTAAATTTTAATGTGTTTCTTTAAAATTTCAATCGCGTTTTTCCCTTGTTTATCACTATGTGAATTAGAGTTCTTCTGCTTAACTTCATCCATATTACAATTTATAATTAGATTTATCAGGTTAGGCTTCGTTATTGCATTACTTAAAAATAATTCTTTCATTATTGCTGTAAGTGACATTCCTAAAAAAACCATGCGTCCCTTGTTATAGCTGTTGTGCTGTTATCACAAATAAAAATATAAATTTATTTTCCATTCTCATTTACATTACAAGTGATTAATATATAAAAGACATGTAATGTGCAATTTGAAGGTAGTGTATTTAATATATTTGATCTAAAATCATTATGTTATGGTTACAAATCCTGTAGTTGTATTAAAATAAATTATAATTGATGAAAATGTGGATGAATTTAATAGATTAAATATATAGTTAGTTAGTTATTCTTCATATTGTATATGTGTTTGTTCTCGTTGTATAATGCATGATCACCAGGTAACGTATTGTGTTTTCTCTTGCCTTGCCAGTCACTTTGTATTTTTTAATTTTATATTGACATTTTTAAACATATTTGACTAGCCCTAAAGATAGCATCCGAACGTCTTCCAAGACGCTGAAATCTTATCAGTCGACAGAAGAAGTAATTAGAATAAAGGCTCTCCAAAAGCATACGCATTGAGTATTTAAGTCAGCTTCAGCGTCACTGGATGACCTTTAGTGTTACAAATTACTACTCAATCCGTTCTTTAATCTTCGATGTCGTCACGTAATTAAACCACCCACGGCATTCAACGCATTTGTTTTTAAAGACCAATGTACAAATTAGAGTATATAAACAAATACTCAATGCGGACAATTTTTTTTAACTGAAAAGGCTTTCAATTCTAAATTATTTAAAACAGGTAAACTTCCATATGTGATATGTGTGTTCACATATGGAAGTTTACCAGTTTTAAATAATGTAGGATTTAAAATCAATGTCCATCAAGCACCATCAGTCAAAAATATTAATTTTGAAAAGGCTTTATTTTACTATAATATTCCACTCTGAAAGTGAAGTATGCGTATTTTCATGATATGGTGATATATCATCACATATTTTTTACGAGAATTATTTGTCAGCTAATTGGGTATTTTTCGAGTCTCTCACAAGTACCATTATTTTTTATCGTACAATAGAAATACATACTGCATAAAACAACATTTTGTGGAACAGTGTTCCCCAAACTGTGGGTCATGGTCTCCTTGGAGGCCGCAGGTTTACTGTGGGGACCGCGAAGTTTTTTCTCGCTGAATGTAATTTGGAATTTCTTGTTTTTTTCATGTTTATAGTAATTATTTTTTTGGGGGCCGTGGCGTGGAAAAGTTTGGGAAGCACCGCTGTAGAGACTCGTATGATTTAATTTAAGCTGGAAATCGCGATAAGTTTTTCATTGACCATATAACATCAGGTGTGATATGTTACCGAATAAATACCAACATCTTGTATTGTATATTACGTCCATAGTATGCATTATTTTTAAAATAACGGTAAATTGTATCTAAAACAATAACTACATAATTCTACTTTAGCTCATAATGACTGAAAACTAATGCATAAAATATATGATATCCGGAACAGAATTGTACTTTAGCTATTTATTTTGTGGAAACATCACAGTTTTGTTTTTAATACGTTATAGTGAAATAAATTTAAAACTTCTACAGATTGTTAATTCAACATTGTAATTCTTCCTAATAAAATATTTTTAATATCATTCGTTTTATTCACTATTGACAAGGCTTTGACAGGAGTGAAAATAAATCTTGTAAAAGCTTTGACTGAATTACTTCATTCTATGGCCATGCAATCGTATTTAAAAACATCACTGTCTTTTTTGATGAAACCGGTTCTGAGCGTTTACTGGTTTTAATTCTTTTATGTCTAAATGTCTCTTAAATTTTGTCGCTTGAATAATAAATTGCAAGTTGTGTAAATAAATAGCTTTACGGTAATTAAAAGATGATACAATATTTAAAAAAAAACACACTTTAAAAATAAAGTAGGTGATTTTATTTCTTGAGCTAATGGCCCAACGAGTCACAAGCTTTCTTTCTTGGTAGCCGAGAGGTAAGCGCGCGCGTCTTGCATACGGATAATACAAGACTGGATGCCCATTGGGTTGAACAATTGTATAACCAATTCTCGAGAGGAATGATCTATCAAGACGTGTCTTCAAATTGCGGATAATCAAATATTTCACTTTCGAAGCGGATATCTTTGCACTGTTCGGATCATAGATTCCTAATCTTTTTTTATCCTACTGCTCCGTTTTCAAAAAAAATAAAATATTCGAAATTATTCATCACATTTTTCTCGTTTTTTTGGCTCGTGTGATGTAATTATAAATTTATCCTACAATATAAGAAGCCAGATACTTACAAAATTATAAGTTTCTTGTTTTCGTTTAGCTCACGCAATGCATAGTTATTGGTTATTCTATAAGAAGCCATCGACTCGTAGACGTCCTAAACACCCCCCAAATGCTTCTGAACCCAGTGTTACCCCCCTAGTAGAGTTCAACGCTCAATTTGGGAACATATGGTCTAGTTTAAGTCTAAGTTTCTCTGACGATATCGAAGAAGATATAAATATAAATTGGTTTGTAGTAATGTTATCTTGGTGGGGAAACATCTTGAAGACTAAGGATCCGGTATTTATCTTCGTTAAATGAAAACTATGTTACATGTTCGTTAATTAAAAAAACACAGTTTATTTATAATACAATAGAATGATAATACCTTCACAATGTCGGAAACACAAATATCGAACGGCTTCGATGTTTACTGATACGGTCAAGTAAACAAAATTGTTTTCGTCAAACTACTGACAAAATACAGCTGAGTTAAGCCAATAGCTCGTGTTACACAAGACCAACAAGGATATAAATTATTCCAGAATGATGTCATAGACTAAAATAGATAAATATTATTCTTTGACTAATGCGTAGTTTAATCTAGACTTCTTCCACACCGGCAAATAACTGTGTATCCTTGGTAACTTAGAAATCAGCTGTTTATTATTCCATGTATGATTATCTTTAACGAAATCGCCTTAGTTTTTATATTTTCTACCTGAGTGAGAGCGAGTTTAAATTGATACTGTCGTTGTCTATCTTGTGTTCATATTAGGATGTTCAATTCTCACAGCCACTGGATTTAAAAAAAAATCTAAAGGTCGAGGACTAGATACCCAATTGGTTGAGCATTTGATCCATATGCTCCACTGTGAATCAAATATGGTGTAGTATTACAGCAGTAGATGTATAAATTTTCACTATAGGAACTTTCTTTCCTTTTTGCTTAGATTATCTCAATTTTTAGTTTTCTAAGTGTTCTAAATAATTTTAACTTGTTTGTTATTATTATACATCATATTGTAAATGCATTCAATCGATAATTTTTAATGTTCTCAATAAATAAATGTTCACCCGAATTTTATTACTAAGTAATTATCAAAACGTGCGTATGCTAAATTGTATTAAATTTTGTTGATATAAATACAGTTTGAAATTTGTATTGTAAAACATATTTCAATTCATGAGAATTAATCTGAAAGAGGAAGTACGTTTACCGTGTACTGTATATATGTTCCCATACCACCGTAGTCCTCGAAATACGCATGGATTTTTCTTCCGAAGTTTATTCAAGAAATATTTACATGTTAACCATGTAATAGGTGCTCCACGTTGCGAACTCGTCTGTTTTTGAACAATTTAATAATAGCGCCATGTTTACTTTACGCTGTCAAATAAATTTAAATTTTTAATCATCTTTTGTTTTTCTTGTATTTACGAAAAAGACAGTGTATTTTATTTCGTTTGAAATATTATTGTTAGTAATTGAGTTTACATGTTCTTAATTAAAAAAAAACAATCATTTTGCGTTTTTTATATCCGGAAACATGTGACAGAGTAAAAAAAAACGTCAATGTCCATATAAAAATTGAATTATGTCCCTTATATTGTATAAAACATACTTACACATGCACAATTTTAATAAAATATCCACAGAAGTATGAGAATAAGTATTTAAAATTTAAAGTACTAAGAATCGCATTTATTTAATTTTTCACGATATGAATACAACGGATAGTGTTGTTTTTGATTTTAATCCCCTCATATTAATATAACCAAAAAGTAATGAGAAAAAGACACATTCATTTCATTAATATTTTTTTTATACACCATGTTCGTTCCCAAAATGGAGCATATGGATCTACACAGTGTTAAAATATCCACTCCGAAAGAGGAGTATATGGATCTTTGCAATGTGAAGACGTCTAGACGGATTATTTTTCACGAGAATTGTTTGTCAGACAATTACTTAATCCAATGGGCATCAAGTCCTGCATTTTTGGATTGTTAAAATCCGACAGATGGGGAATTAAACCCGCATTTCCCGGATTGCTAGACGCACACACTACCATCTAGGCTACCAGGGATGCATCTAATATACTACCAATATTAAAATACCTCAAGAAGAGGTGTAGTTTTTTTATCAACACAGTAAAATAAAAATATGACAATACGACTTATACAACCTACAAAATGTAAATAAATCCATGTGTTTTGGTGAAAAATTTTAATTTACATAAATATCGACTGTAGTAAGAGAAAAAACGAAGCCTCCAGCTTTTTCAAAATACATGTTTTTCAATAGTCAGTTGTGTACGTTAACTTAATACACGTTTCACCAATATGAGATAAGCCGCAAATTCTGAACTAATTTCTAAATGTAGTTTGCAAGTTTAAAAAAAGAAGTGTTTATAAAAATTGCGGCCAAGACAAAAGATGCATTATTGGAAAAACTGGAAAATATTTTTGCACGTCGATATACGTACAACTCGATTATAGCCTGCGATCGACTTGTTGGCCATTCCGATTTTATATTTTCAAAGAAATTCTTAATTATTTTCTCATAATTTTGTACGTCAAAATGTTCGTAATAATAAAATTCGTAGAAATATTACTGAAAAAGGGTATTTCGTTAATAGCCTTGCTACATTTCAATCATCTCACTTGTGATTGAAAGCTAATATAAAATTTTCCGATATCTTATAGTTGATATACTATCGGGCTTATTTTTCGAGCTTTCTTCTCGAGCCATTTTATTTTATGAATAGATTTTTGAAGTATCAGATTTTTTATAAAAAACTGTAATACATATTACAAATATATTGATTGTTAAGCCAAAGTAAATAAAATTGGCATGTCAAATGGTTTATTGGTTATGTAATTCGTTATCAACTAAGAAGTACAGTTTCAAATCTTATAATACAAAATAAATACAAAATTAAAGTTTGAATATATAATCGAATCACTAATATCTAACCATGGTAAATATATCGACTGTGGAAATGAAAAAAGACGTAAAGTTTTTTTCTAAATAGTTTTTCTTCGACAAACACAACGCATACAACTTAATATACATTTTATCAAAAGGATGTAAGCTGCAAATGCCGAATTAATATTAAAATTTAGCTTTTCAATTTGAAACAAAATTACGATCAAGAAAAAGTACTTTCACCATTTACTAATTTGCTTATTAAATTGAAATCATATTGATTAAATAAAATACCAGTTTTAGTCTTCGTGCAGTTTTAGATTTTTTATTTAATACTTTGACTTTGGCCAAAAAATATTAAATATACGTTTTTTGTTCCTCTGCAAAATTTATTCTGTGTGGGTTACGTTCTTCTTCCTTTCCACACTCAATATGTTTGAGATTAAGTTCATCTTTTTTTTTTGAATAATTAGTGAAACAAAATTAATTAATGGCTTAGCTACACAAATTTAATATTATGCGATGAGTTTTGGTATTTTAAATCACCAATGAAAGAAAATATTATTGGTATTTATGATATTTGATAAAAATTATATTCAAACCTATTTATTCGTAAACTTATACATAGATCGAAATTTCAGCTTCATCGATTCAAATACACAAGAATAATTTTTAAGCAAAATGTGAAAACTATAAATGCCAAACTCTTTCAATAAATACCAATAAAATCCATGCTTTATATTATTTACAAACCATTGACATCGAAAATATATTTAATGATCGGATGATTTGCTTAAATACATGGTTCTAGGTTTGATTTTTTACTGGCTTAGGTTATATTATATTCTTGGTTTATTCAAAATTATTCTAGTTTTAATATTTTACAATTTATAATGCTTGCATTTAGTTAAACAATATATAGCCTAAAGATGTCAAAAGATACAACCTAAAACACTCAAAAAACAGTTTTCAGGAAAATTTGTTTTATACAATCAAATGAGCGTGCAAATTATAAAAATAATAATTGAAACAACTTTCCCTGGATAATTCATATCTGCTGTAGTTGTTTTTATTTTATATTTATAGATGTAGGAGTATATAAATTTTAATTGTTTTTTTGACGCCATCCTGTACTGAAATAACTTCTGCAAATGTAACTAAGCCACCTTTTGCACAGTCTGAATCAAGCCTATTTGATGGCAACGAAAAAGGGTAAACCAAAGCTTAATGGCGTAAGCCTTAACTTTCACCCACACGAAAGTCATCGACTAAAATTCATTTCATTTACCAGAACACGCCGCCCTTCGAGCACTGCTACCTGCCCAGTATCGCCTTAATGTCTTGAAGCTATTACACGACATCTGTGGGTAATTATTTTAAATAGTGCTTCTTTGTTTCGAGTGCCCTTGTTACGTTGTTGTGTTTTGAATTCAAAATTCGCCCCGAACAAAAGTTTATCCAAATAAAGCCCTGTCTTAACTGCTATGCTACTGATAAAAGGCGGGTTCTGAAACTTTGTGATTCCGACACGTTGTTATTATATTATTTTATATTATTAGGAACTTTCAGGTTATTGTTATCAGAATCGTTGCACCTTTGTGATAAGGAAAAGGTAGTCCGTTACTTCATTTTGTTTTTAGCGGATTAACAAACGGGCAAAAAACACAATGCAATAATATGGTAAAGAAGTTATAAAGGTTGAGATAACTTGAATATTATTACATCGTTCATATTCAATTATTTTGCAAGAAAAATTAAATAAAATAAACTTTAAAATTTTTTAAAAACATTTTCTTTTTATTTTACAGATGAGAAGATGGTATCAAAACATGGTATACATTATGTTATTTTAGAATAAAATATTTAAATAAACTATCGAAAGAGTATTATTTAATATAAATAAAAATAATTCAAAAAAGGTTAGTAATAATAAAAAATATCGTAAGAAAAAAATAGATAGATAGTATTCCATAAATATTTCAAAACGATATTCACGTTAATTCATTTTTCTCCGATGAAATATGACGTCAAATAACTTAACTAATAAACTGATGAAAGATTTTTCCGTTAAAAATTATTTCCGTATTTACAAGATTATTAGCGAGTTAGTTTTATATGATTCTAATTCGTAACTATCGACATCGAAGTGAGTGAGCTTGCCACTTGACTACCAAAAAGCTCAAGTCTTCTGTGGTGATGTGGTTCACTATTACAAACCAGCGCTGCTAAATAACTTGAAAGTTAATCAAAAATAAAGGTCTCATTATTATTACAACATAATTATTATGATTAAACTACCTTTAGAGATATAAACAATTTAAAAATATATATTATATTTCAACCATCTGTACCCGGCCACGCATCGCTGTGGCTCAGTCTAGTTTAAAATAATGGCACTGGTTTAAAAAAAAACATGTTTGTACCTGTAAAAAGTGTGACAACTATATGATATATTTAAAAACACGCGAGTATTTAAATGAAACGTTGTGTCGAAATTTCAAAGCAATCGGTGAAGAACTTACGGAGATTTAAGATTTTGAACAAACAAAAATTTACATTTTTATTTTTATAGGTATTCGTTTTATATAGAGACTAATTATTCTATTGTATTCGGTGTGTCACTAAAAATATTTCGACTGTGAATGAAGAATTTATTAAAAAATCAAAAAGTATCTTTTCATATTATACTAGTTAATATAGGCAATCAAAATTTAGGTTCATACTTTTTGTTCCGAAATTATAAAAAAGATTACGAGCGTATTAAACTATCTTCTTTTTAATGGTGTCAAAAATAAATAAAAAATCACTTGAATATAATATTGACGTATCATTATGTGAAATTTGTTAAGTGATAATATTCAAAATACATCTACGGCGTAGGTGAAAGCTACGCGGCGTAGAGGATCCGTAAGTTTTGGGTGACTCTGAAAACAAGCCAGCTTGAGCTTGTTACAAGAACAAATAGTATTAATAAGATCAATGTATTAGAGTTCGGGTCTTGGATATATGTTAATTAAAATCAACCATTTATTTGCCTTCACAGAAAATGTTTTACAAAATAACAACATCAAATAGATTAATTAACAATTCTATTTGAATTTTGGTAATGGAAATAAACAGTAGTTTGATATTAAAAAAATATGTTTTCTCAACAGGTTGACGGAAATAGATTGTAAATTGAAAATTATTCTACGTCTGATTTTGTAAGCTTTGTTTCGTCGGTCGAATGGATAACCTAAGCACCAAGTAGTTTTGATTGCTCGGCACCGAAAGAATACAAATTTGAGTCCTGTAAATATATAAAAACAACATATTTTTAATGCAATGAATCAAATATCAATCAAGCATATGATTAATGAGAAGAAAGAATTAAAAATCGGCAAATAGTCATGAATCTTTAGATGCTCCATATGCCTTGAAAGCAGCTTTATTTGCTGGAATATGTGTTAAAATACACGGTGAAGATTTTTGATGAGCTTCACGATTAAATAACGACTAATTTATGTAAAACTAGCCAATCTGAATTCTTTTTATCCGGAAGTAGTACAACATTTTTGATTACTCGATTTTAAATTGTGAAAGTAATGTATTACTGATAAAATTGTTTTAAAATGCTTTATATATCTTCTGATTATAAATTTTTTACGCTCTAAAGTCTGTTCCATGCCTTAGATTATACATATTATAATACAAAACAAACCATTTTCATCTCTCTTGGATACCTTTCAATACAGACGTTTCCAGTCTTAGCTCGTTATACGAATATAACCTATGAATTAATTAGTGAGTAATTCATAATATAAACAAGTCATTCAATATTTTTAGATTTAAAAAAATAATATTTGCTCTTAAAGTGAAGCATATGAATTAGTTGTCAGACAACTGCTCAACCCAATGGATATTCGATCCTGCATTTTCAAACATTTAAAATCTAGCAGATGTGAGAATTAGATCCGCATTCACCGGATGCAAGACATACACATTAACTTCTCGACTACCAGAGACACGATTTATAGAACAGTCAATCATAATAATAATCTATAATGTTACCTTATATATATTGTGCAAAATAAATATGTTTCGTTTGAAGTAAATATTCTGAATTCATTTTCAATTATGTTTATTACACGATTGTTGGATGATAAATATAAAACACGACAAAGCCTCTTTGCGAATTGCACGAAATAATTCACGGGAAATATTAATTAAATTCGCTGAAAGGAGAAAAATATCAAAATTAAACATCTGGATATAAATTCCTTCTGCCAAGATGCAAATTAATTTATGATGAAAGTGAAAAACCTATTTAGTAAACATAATGAATTATTACAGCCTTTGCAAACTCAACAAGCAAATTAGAATTAATGTGAAAATACTTTTTTATAATCTGATAGATGATTGATATATAATCTATTTAAATATTAAAAATAATTTTTGCAAGAGTGTTTAAATAAATAAAAATAAATCAGGATAATAATTATTGTTATAATGTTAATTGATTTTATCTAATGTGAATTATTGAGTAGTAACGGCTTGGGTAATATTTTAATTCAACAAATTTATATTTTATTTTGAAATTTTATAACATCTCAAATTATAAGATTAATGTACTTACGATTTTTTATATTTGTCCGCTGAACAAGTGGAGTATATAAATCTCCGCAATCTTAATACATGTCTTGACAGATTATAGTCCAGCTCCGTATTTTCAGATTTTTAAAAATTGGACAGACGTGGGAATAGTGCCCACATCTCTTTATAGTGAAGCTTTTGAATTGAAGTAATTCTTAATTAATATTTTCGACTGATGGTGCTTGATGGAAATTGATTTTAAATT
>JAGVSQ010008058.1:0-14723 GCA_022683975.1 Rhyacophila evoluta
TATATTTGTTGTAATTCTTTCTTTATTCTTTTTTTATATTTTAATATGTTTTTGAAATTTTCGTCATAACTATATGTATATCGTGTTGTTAATGTATTAAACTTGTATTAAATAATGTAATAAATAAATAAAAATAAACGCTGAAGAAATAGTTTTTTTCACGAACGACATGTAAACGGTAAACTTAGAAAAAGTAGTATAAATCTAATTAAATATTAATAAAAACAAAATTATAAATATAGATTTTATATCTTTGTTAAATATTTGCTAGATCCAACGAATTCTACTTATAAAAAGAATAGGGCATTATGGGTTATGGGCTATTCCACGTGTCGTTTTGAGAGTTAAATCATCGGCACGTGTTTCTCTTTTGTTTTCATCATTCATTAAGAATGAAATGGTCAAGAAGAATAAAAAAAATGTTTGTTTTATTTTTTTGTTAGGAGTAAATTTTTAACTCTATTTAAAAACGAATTATATATCCAACTAAATATTTATGTAAGAATATTTAACTATTTTATTATTATTATTTAAGTTTTGTATGGGAATGTAATAAAAAATGTTTTGATTTTATATGCACATACAGGAATTGATTATGTGAATTTTAATATGAAGAAATGAACAAAAGCGTACACTATCTGTATCAATATTGGAAGGCGTTTTGTCAATTAGTACCATAGAAAGCGGATATTTTATAATGTGTATTTAAATATAAGTAATTTGAAAGTAAAATGTTTGCCTTCATTAATATTAATTATTTACCATTTATATAATACTCATACTGTGACGTATTTTTAAACACCTCCACTGCAGCGACGGATAGGGCAGAAACGTTTACACTTGATCGTCCTACCGGCAAAGAAGATGTGACAGACCATTTTTCGTGAATCCCTCTTCATTTGTCAACAAGTAAAGCACCTATTCCTCAGGCAGCTACTCTGCACTCATCGAGGAGTGAGGAGGGAGGACGAAGGGACTGTATTACGGAGTGCCACCATTGTGTGGCAGGACTTAAATTGGTTTCAGGAGGAAATCGATTCGGAATTATTTGCGTAGACGTCGTTTTGAATACACGATAACTGCTTTTGAATTGATAAATAATAAAGATTAAATGATTGTTACAAAATAGTTTAATCCATAGTATAAACTTCATTAATTGTAACTGCAGTCTTTTTAATTCAATTTTATTTACTTTATTTGATAAAAGTCATATTAAACTATACTTCTATATAATAATAGCTAACATAACAAAAGATTAGGTTGCATTGTTACATTGTAATTCATAAAAAATACTGATTTCATCACGTATGTATCATATATTGGATAGTATGCAAAACTATAATGAATTGCTAAATTTATTTCAGCTACGTCCGTTTCAAAAGTGAGGAATATTGTTGCTTTTGAGATTTATTTATCAGTGGTCTATGTTTAACGTTTATATTTTTCGGAAAAAATATGCAAGGATGGTGCTTCAATCAACTGCGTTTGGTTCCGCAGCGATATATTTATATATATATATTGCATTTTCATTGAAGAGTTTTAATATTGTTAGAAAGAGCTAGAGAGTAACTAGTTTCTTCATTCAGCAGTATATTGATGCATGTTCATAATAATAAGTATTAAAAAACTGAAAGCATAAAATAATTTATGTACCAAGTATGAATTAATAAAAATCTTTTTCTGCAGTGAGACTTAAGCCGGAGTCTTCCAGGACCAAAACGCACCCGTGAACCTCTTAGCCACGAGGTCGAAAAAACTAAAAAAATAGTAATATGCCCAGCCAGTTGAGAAATCCGTTGTTTTTTTATGTTTTGTTGATGAGGATAATGTAAAACTTAGTTATTTATAAAATAATGTGACATTTGTAATAAAAAAATGATTTTATCATTACTAATGAAATATTTTTGTTTTATAATATATGAAATTATTCTGTAATGAAAAGTGACTACGTGATTCAATTAGATTGTTTTATTCTAAATTGGAAAAATATAACATTTTGCTTTAAAGTAGCTTTACAAGTTCAGTAGGACACAGTTAAGTTATATTTACTTCAAGACTGAAAAATGTAGTCACGTTTTCGGTGACAGCGTCTTGACAGTACTGTGTTCAAGATCCTAAATTCGCACGTATTTATATAATATAACATATATATGTAGAAATGTCTCTATTTATTTTATATAGTCAGTTGAGTTTGTTATTAAATTACTCATAAATAATTACAAACTAAACGAAGTTAATTATATGAATTTATAACAATTATCAATATATTATCCTGCCACTGAAGCAAGTCGTTTCTAATATTTTTGATGAATGGGCCAAAATCTAAAAAAGATGTAAAATAATAACAAGTAAACATGAAATTATAATTTATTGTTCATCCATCTCAATGGTTAAATTAAGTTCATAATTATTTTTATAATTTTGTTTGAAAAAATAATGTTAAAAATAACATAAATTATGTACAATATGTTACATTATTTAAGTTCGAAAATGTAAGTATGAAGGCTCATCGGCTCAAAATAATCTATCATGACATGTCTTTACATAGCGGAGATCCATATACTCTACTTTCGGAAAGGATTTCTTATTGTTTTATTCTTATTGTCATATTATTTTATTATATTTCTAAAACTATAAAATCGATATATTTAATAGATAAGCTTTTTTTGCTATTGTAAAGCAAGTAAAAGTGTTAATTCAGTTTCCACCATTAAGACTAATAATTTTATGAAACTAACCATACAGCATACCGCAATAATTTATAATAATATATACGTTTATATTTCCTAATATTGATAAATTTATATTTATATAGTTATCCTTTTGAAAATTTTAGCTACAATGTATTAGAATAAAAAGCTTTTTTACCACAACGTTTTCAGAGTTGAAGATTTAGTAATAGAAAATGTATCAATTTATACATTAATCATGAAGTTGCTTTTGAAGCCTTTAAAAAGTTTTAAAAATTTGATAGATAAAATGGCATAATATTATTAAACAAGGGAAGTCTTTTTTGGACACGAATATATCCCCAACACATAAAAAATATATTTGTAATTTGATAAACTACTCCAAAACCACGAATTTATATTGAAAGCTGTATTTTAAATATGCGAGAAATAATAAATTGGCAGCCGATTGATTGGTAACAAACTTTCTTAAAAACCAATCTATCCACGTAAGCATTCACACGGTATAGTTTTATATTGTTCACACAGAAAGTCTGATAGAGTCTATTAAATGTATATCTTTTCCATATAATTTCTTCAAGTAATATTCACACATGATATATTTTTAAGTATAGAAAGCGAATTAAATACGATATTATCTTGAACGTAGTATATGGGATGTTGAAAAATGCGACATGGAGAAGATTAAGAGACAGGGACGTCAGTCTTTATTTTCCACGAATAGTCAGTCCATTTTCAATTTGGCCCAAAAACACAAATTTGTTTCGTGATGCTTTTTTTATCTCTTCTATTACAATTTTTTACATAAGTAACTTCAGTAAAATAAATTTTAAATAAATTTATTAATTTCATTTGAAGAAAGCTGGAATTGCAAATGTATATAAATTATTTATGACCATGCATAATTATTGTCATCGGACAAAAAGTATTTTTTCTGCGAAATAAATGTATCAACATAATTATCAACTAAACTTAAGTTTGAAAAATATTTATAATACAATATATTCTTTTTGGACAGTATAATGGAGTTTAATCAAAGAAAAAGATTTTTTTTCAATAAGCCTCGATATAAATAGTGTTAAGGTTAGAAGTAAGAATAAAAATTATGTACATTTAATATAATTCATGCCATTTTCTAATACTTTGATATATTTTATAAGTCAATTTCCTCCCGTCACGATATATGCCAGGATAGTGCCAGGACTCACAAAAGTGTGGAATAAGGTTGAAAGTGAAAAAAACAAGATCAAGTTATGGAGATCCTTCGTAAATATTGACACTATAATATGAATATATACAATTCTGTGTGTTCTATGTTTTTTTAGTAAATGGATTTTCAAAATACTTTGCAATTGTATGTTAATATATTGAAAAAACTTTTATGAATAAGAGTCTTATATTTGTACCTAAATAGAGCTTTTATCTCTAATTAGGTACAAATATAAGACTCTTAATCTACAATTGACACCAAGGTAAACATTCGTATTGCGGGTATGAAGATGCAGTAAGAAAGTGGTGATGAGGGCAGGATGATATTTGCCTCTAATAAAATGCAGAAATCATCTTAAGCTGTTTTCATTTAATATTTTTCCATGCTTAATTTGGGAATGCACGAAACGGAAGTCGACGCAAGTCACTTGACGTATGACGCAAGATTTTATTTATCGCGAGAAGCGGCGAAAAGCTCCCCGATGAAAGTTGACAGATTGACGCGCGCCGGGAGGCTTTCGCGGCGTGTCTTTGTTGACACGGCGCCGCTTTAAAAGTTACAGCCGCTCAAAGCCTACTTCCAAAACTCTACGCAAATTCATTTTGACAACTGACGAGTGTTTTTATTTTAGTGTAAATCTCTTTCGATTGCCATGTTTTGTCACGTGATTTTTTGAATAAGCTCTTTCTTACTTTTGATTCTCAGACAGCTTTCAATAAAACTGAAAAGATGTATTACTTATATTTGTTTTATACTCTAAGTAAAAAGTTGTGAATAAAATTAGCATTTCAAATCCATTTATGACAAAATTTTCTTTAAAATCAACATATCATATACTCGTTTACTTACCGTATCCTAAATACCTTTTACACCATATCTACTCAATACTAATACTCCAATATGAAACATATACACCTACATAGTATGTATATACTTAACCCACAAATGAAGTTTATGGATCTCCGTAACGTGAAAACAAATCTTAAAAGAATTTATTTATATAGTAATCGGTTGTAAGTAAATTTTTCAATCCACTAAGCATCTGATCCTGTATTATTTAATGCATGGTATTCTTTTAAGCACCTATAGGATAGGAAAAAAATAAGATTCAAACCCGTGATATACCCCGAAAAATGCACCGATTAATTTTTTATATAATGATATGCAAAAAATAATAAAAATATGCATATTTAGATTTTAATGAAAATACGCGGAATGGTTTGGATATAAATTAAAACAAAATATTAATAAATATATACATTTCATATGTTAGCAAGTCTATAAATATATTTTGATTAAAAAATCGAACCGGGACGATGATTTCTATAAAAAATAAATGCACCCAAATATGAATTAAGGCCATATATATAAACGAAAGAATACGTTATTTCCCACTTACAAAAATATTCGATAGGATAGTTTCAATAGTTACGACCAGATGTCGCGTTTGGTCCATGTTTCACGATAAGGGTACATTTAAACTTATTCAAACATTCTAAAACTGTTGCATATTTATATTAAGATATTTGATTTATTAATGGTTTGCGGAGAATGTATCTCGTATAATATTTTTTTGGCAATACGTCTATTTATTAGTGTATATTTGACGCGCCGATTATTGAAAATAAGAAAACGATGAGTGATGATGTGATTTTAGATTATAAAAAATTAATAAAATATAATGAGTATTGTAATTAAATGATTAAAATTAGATAGTAAAATATAGCGTGAATTATTTTGATTATTATAATTTGAAATACAATAAATTACCGCTAATATCTCTATTATAATAAAAATATTGATGGAGATTAGTTTTAAAATATAAAATTTATTTTTTTATTTTTTAAATCCGTAATCAATTATAAAATTATTATCAATGCCTTTTCATAATTTATTTCTAATAAATAATAACTATAAAATTGAAATTGTGAAAATATCAAAGACTGCAAATTGTCTGAAATTTTTAAAATTATTGATTAAAACTTTAAATCTTGTTAACTTGACAATATTTATAATAAATTTGATTTTAACATTAAACCGTTATAATTTCTATTAGAAAACAAATTCCATTAAAATATTTGTGAAAAATTAAATATGCAGTGCATAACCTATGTTTTATATGGATCTTGTGCTGCCATAAATAACAAAAGATGGCTTGTTAAAAATTCTAAAAATTTGAAACATTTTTTGTGCTTAAGTTTTTTATTTTAAACTTTAATTGATTTAACTGTCAACATAAGCTTAGTATCAAATTCAAAAAATATTCTAATTTATTTGACGGTAAGATTGCAAGTGCTTGTACTTTTATTTCATTAAAATTACCCGTCATGTTTTAAAAATGAAAAAAATTAACAAAAATTAGAAAACAATAAAACACGAAACAAATTTTATATTCCACATATTGAGAATAACCAGAAAGAATGTTTTCAATTCAAAAAAACACACTGCGTTAAAAACTTGCCAAGTTTCGGGTTCGCGCGCGAAAGCATTCAAGTGGACTGGAAACAGATATTATATAGGTATGTAGGTAGTTCCGCAATGAAAAGTGGCGCGAAATATTACGGAACAGATGGACTTAATGGCCCATATGGGTCATAAGACTTGTGAAGAAAAGCCATGTGTCTCTTAGGAAGGGTCTGCAAGCGTGAAATATGAATAGCAATGACATGTTTTTTTCGACAAATAAATCGAAAAACACGATATCGCGTGTGATTTTCGATCACAAATAAGGTGCCAATAATTGCCATTTTAATATGATATACCTGATTTTATTGCCTGCATTTTTCGCATGTAAAATTATATTATTAATAGTTGTCATTGAGAATCTGGAGCATAGATCTCCATAATGTGAAGATGGCCACTTCAGAAATTCAGTACATATTATAAATCTCAACATTTTAAAATTTTTCGCTTCAGAATCTGTACCGTGCGTATATTTTTTTTGGGCAGAGTATTGACAAAAAAAGGTTACTCAACTCACTGAGCATCTAGTTTCGCTTCTTTGGATTTTAAAAGATTTTGAAGTCTCTGAAATCTTATGTAGAACTCATAACTTCTAGCATCAAAGCACGGACGTTTACTTTTTGGCTACGGAACACACTTTAATTCGAAAAAATATCAGTTTCATAAACTCATTATTATTAAATATAAGACTCATTATACAGTAGAACTAAAGTAACAAAAAATGGCTACAAAGGTGCTTATAAATCTGTTGCAACAAATTGTTAAATATAAGCGATCGCGTATAATATATAGCATTGCACAAAAAATGCCAAGGAATATCTTTATCCGAATTGCCGTTGGTTGATAAACATAATGTATTATATTATAAAGTAAGATATGATATAAAGTATTTGATCCTGTTAATATATTTATTGATAATAATTAAATTAATATAATTAAATTGGTTTGAGTTTACTTTTAATTTAAATTTAAAATACAGTTATAATTTGCATCATGAAAGTTGATGTGATATAAAAGTCTTAGATGCATTATGTGACTCAAATAATTAAAATAACAAAGTGGGAATGTGTCTTTTTAATGAATCTTTTAGATATACAATAAAATAAAAATATTAAACAAAAATAACGTTATTAAATCATAACGATCATCAAATTGTAGACCACATTTTTTATTTTTGTATTAAATCAAACAAAGTATTTGCAGTAAACATTATATATTAAAATATTGATCGATGGAATATTAATGCAAATATAGGGTTGTTTAATGTAAGTACATAGACCGAATAGATTATAGAGTAATATGACGTATTTATCAAATTTAAATGATTTATTTTTATATGGCATTAATAAATAGTTAATGAGAATCATTAGGTACATGTTTATTCTTTTATATGTATAAGGCTACAGTTTTAAACTTTCCATTATAATTAAATATTTATACGACACGCTTTAAAATGACACCGATATATCGACTGAAAATATTAACCCCGCACGAAATAATAATAATTAATTTGATCGAAAGCACTTCGGGGTACAAAACGACCACCCATTTATTCAAAACGAATAAAATTTGACGTATTAATCATTTTGATTTACAGCGATACGATATTTTATAACCGACATCGGGTTTTAAATCCAAATACAAAAATAAACATTTCCTCGACTGCTTTATTATTTATTGAAAAAAAGATAAATTCAGTGCAAAATATACAAAAATATTTTTAAAATTATTATTTCATATCATTTTCTTCTCTATATGAAACATATACAAGCCACGTGGCGTATGAGAATTTCTCTGTCATAAATCAATTACTTTGAATTTTCCCAGGTTATGTGAACATCTCTTGACTTCGCCAAATAATTGTGGATAGTAAGTAGCCAAGGACCGTTGCTTATTTGCTTGATAGATGCATTCTGCCGGTTCTACCATATAATAACATTTTTAAAACCGTGTTTACTCCTAAAGTGGAGCGTACGGATCTACACAGTGTGAAAATGTCCGTTGCAAAAGTGTCTTGACAAATTATTTTCCCCGACAATTGCTTGTCAAACAATTGATCAAGGCATCAAGTCATGTATTTTTGGATTTAAAAAAAAATCCGGCAGATGTGTAAATAAAGTCTGCATCACCCAGATTGCTAGGCACGCATGCTTACCTCTAGGCTACCAGACACCGGGGAGTAAATCATTTTTTTTTCTTTATGACATGTTCGCTTCCAAAATGGACCAAATGGATTTACACAGTGTGAAGATATCCACTCTGAAAGTGGAATATATAGATTGCTACGCTACCAAGAAGACAAATCATAGTATGTATTTAATAAAAGCTCAGAAACATTGCTTATTGAGCTACATATAGAGAAGCCTGCTATGAATACTGGGACGGAAAAAGTTTCATTTTGTGGGGACCCCAAAGATAAGACAACGGGCAAGCAAGTCCCCCATTACGTAAGAACTTTGGACGAGACACGTGTCGTGAATGCATCTGGAAAGAATTTATAAATTCAATTGCATTTAAATTTAAAAAAATCAATTCGCGTAAAAATGCACTAAGACTGGGAATCCTTTCAATAAATAAACTATTCTTAAATCAACAAAAAATAAATAAGATAATTATAAACTAAAAAATTTATTTAAAAAAGGCAGTTAATTATTTTTCAAATTTATATACATCTTTGTATCAAGTTGACAGGTTAATAATATGCATGAGATGCACATCTATGGATTAATCTACAAACTAGCTAACTCTATTCATAGTAAAAAAACTGATTTCGATGAGATTTTTTCCAGCTTTATTTTTTTTTACTGTACACACAATTAAAATAATGGAAGTACATAAAATTACCTGCACACGACAGATATCTCCAAGCAGTAATATACACATTCATCATAGTTTTTTGACACTAATGGAGTTGGCTGGTTGCAGAATAAGTTATCGATATGATGAAATAGATTAAAGCCCAAAATGTATAAATTATTTTTATGGTAGTAAATATAATGAGGCTTAAATATAAAATCGCTGAATGTTCTGTGGTTTGGGCAATTATTTTAAACAACATGGTCTATTCATTGCATTCGACAGATAATAGTAATTATAAACCGCAGTTAACAAGTCACTTCTATCTCTGCGTTCAAATATCACGGCAGTTATTTTGTATCGAAACACAGGATGTAATTAAAATTAGTCGCGGTTTTTATAAATAATAGAGTATTGATTGAATTGATACCTATACAGCAGTGCACTATACTATTAGTGAGAATTACACTCCCGAGAATGCCACGCAAATCTAATACGGTTATAATTTAATGAGAATCATATTTTACATATGAAAATACATGCTTAACATATTTGAAAGATTTGGCTAGATATATTTATACATGTTAATAAGAGTTAGTCGATGAAAATTGATCAATCTATTCGTGCATATGCGTTGTTTTATTTTTAAAAACATAATGATTTTTTAACTTTAAATTATTAGTACTGTGTAAATTTCTAAATCGATCATTATTTGCGACATACCTTTAGCCTTTTCAGCTTTATGTCATGTATTGTATATGATCGATCTGTTAGAAATCAGAATGTAATTATGTTATGTATGCGGAGCATAAAATTGTCAACGATTATCGAATTTAAAATATAATTCCGTCAGATATCATTTTTTCACATAATAGTATTCAGTTTTAACAGGGCTGAGAATAGTAATGGTACACACTTTAGTGCAAGTGTACGTCTTAGTAAGTTGCTCTGGGAGCACTTGTAGTTAGTACTACTAAGAAAGTTTTAAAGTCATAACGTCATCGTATACTTCGTAAAGTGGATGTGTAGTGGTGAAATGTGGTAAATGGTGGACAGAAAATCAAATAATACACAATCATTTTATAGTTTTTTTTTATACCACACCCCGCTTCTAATCTAAATCACTATGAGAATGAAATATATGAATATCCGTATTGCCAAGAGAGATATTTTTAGGCAGATAATTATTTGCCAGCTCATTCAGTATCTTACTCTGCATACTTAGATTTTAAGAATCTGCAACTGTAGGATTTAAACCTGCGATCTCCAGTAGCGAGGCCTACACGCTAATTTCTTAACTATTGGAAAACGGTATCGATTATAAAAAAGCAAAAAGACGTTACCCACCCAGAGAAAAATTTAAATGACAAAAACGACGTTTATTTAATGATTTGGGGTCAAAGTCAAAAAAATATTAAATGTATACAACCTTAAAGTGCATTCGGACTAAAACTGGAATTTTATTTAAATAATCTGAAATTTATTTCATAAGTTACAAAGAAAAACTAGTAAAATTGTAAAACATGTGCTGGAATTCCTTTTCCCTGGTTGTAAATTTTAAGGGCCCTTGTTTTTGTAAATTTAGCAGCTAAATTTTGATACTATTATAATTTAATCTTTTCTGCTTTTACTCTTTTTCTGGAAAGTGCGTTAAATTTAAATACAAAACTACATTGTGATTATCTTTGTTTTATACATTGCGATTTAAAATACTAAGTGTGACGTCTCTCGCCTTTCTATAGATGGTATTAAAATGTAAAATATTTAATTTTTCTCAATTTAACTCTGTGATGTTTGGTACTGAGAATAAGCGTAAAATAATCTGGATGTCAATTTAACAGTTAGGACCCAGAAAAGTGGGAAGAAGGAAAAATAAAGTAAGAGAGTTAATGTGAATAAATAGTGATTAAGGGATTTTGGTTTGATATAAGTTATTTCCGTGAGTAGAATGATTGTTCTTAATATGGGTAGTATACTGTTCACGTGGTTTAGTGAGTTTGGCAATCAGCTACCCGGCCACCTCACCCAACCCAGCTCAGAGGCCTCGGCGGACAACCGACGGAAATTGATATTGATGAGACAGCGCTGGTCTGCGGGGATAAAACAACAGGCTTTGTTTAAAGTTTTCCACCGCCTCTTTTGATCGATCGCTCCTCGAGGTCTGGTGGCTTAAAAAATCAGATGAATTTAACTCGGACGATGTGGTATAGAATATTTTTTGAGACTCATTCATAAATGGACATCTTGACCGTTAAAACAAAGACGAGACATTAAAGAAAAAATTGTCAAGAAATTCTATAAGTGAAAAAAAGCGTATATTATTATTTCTATTAACGAAAAAGCAAAAAATATTAAGTACGTTTTTTAATAAATAAACTTAGTGCAAATAAAAAGAGTTGGTTTTGATATGAAGTGAATGTTTGAACTGAAATTAAAAAATGAATTCTTTTCAAACAATGTTGTCAAGAAAAATATTGCAATATTTATTATGTACGCTATTTATTTGCATGTTATTTTTTGAAAAGATGTTCATTGCAAGTATTAAGTAGATATTATTATTGGCTTATCGTTCACAAGCCATTTTTCATAAAAAAGTTCTTATTTTTTTAATATCAACATAGTTAGTTATTATTATCAGTTTTTGCTGCAATTAATAATATAGAATACGATTTTATATTATTTAAACTATTAAAAATAGTGTGTAAAGTAATGCTGATAAGCAGTGGTAAACTTCACTATATTTAGGTAATTCATATTGTTTTTGTTTCCTTCTATGAATATATTTAATTTTTTAAAGTTATTTCTACAAATAATATATGCCAAGATTTTTTTTTAAAGGTAATAAAAATTTTCCATCTAAAAAAATGATTTACGGGTTCACTTGCATGTTGAGTGTATGATGTATTTAGAGAATGTCTGCTTCGAAAACGAAGTATATTGATCTCCGCAATGCGAAAACTTTTATCAAAACAATTGACTGTATATTAGTAAATGTATAAAAACGTAAAATTCTTCACGTTTTGATATCGATTTTTTATAAATAAATGATTTTGAATGTATTTATTATATTTAGTACCCAGATATTGGATTGTTTTCATCGTAAAAGATGGGATATTTGTATATTTATTAAAAAAAATAATGCAAGCCTCTAAAGACAACAACGGATTCGTTTGCGTCGGCAAAAACCGTGGCAATTAATAATTTTATTTCAAATTTTAAATGCTCATAATATAATACACTCAGTCATCATTATTAAACCACCCTAGCTCTCATCCCCTATGACGCGTTGCAGGTGCGTATTTGGGTGTGTTATTAGAGGCAGAAAGTGAAAAGTAAAAAAAAAAAAAACAATACCGACAATCTATAGCCGGCATCCATCAATCAATTTTTATCATTTCGACCGTAAACATTTCTAAATTCACTCCTCTTCGTTTTTGTAGCGGGTGATTTTTTTTAATTTCGCATTCTGACAGCTTTCATATTATGTGTTTTAACGAAAAGCGGCAAAAATTAAAAGAGTTCTGTGATATGGGTATTATTATTGTTAAATAAATATTTATCTTCATTACCTGAAAATTTAAGGTAATAATTGAATTCATTCTTCAAAAAAGTATGAATTATTTTTATAGCAGTGAGAATCATTTAAATATTTTAAAAATAAATACTGCTTGGAAATCGTAATATTTAATACCCCACGTACATTATTTAGATCTAAATATAAATTCATGTTTTTTTAAATTATATTTATTCGATTTTAAGTTAGAGTTCAAGATACAGATGCCAAAAAACAATTAAAACATTACTATTTGGATAATTAATGTTTAAATATAGAATCAGTTTATTCGATAACAAGTTCTAACATTGAAATAAATGTGAAACACGTAAGTACGATCGATAAAAAATATTTTTAATTAATTGATTTACTTGTAAGGCATTTAGTCTATTTAAGAATCTATTATAAGCATTAGATTCTTAAAGATCTAATAATATCTTTAAGAATCTTGCAGGTTTGTAATTAAGGCGAAGAGTTTCCAGTACTGAAAAATAGACTTGATTACTAGGAGACAAATATCACAACGTTTTGTCAAACATATGATTCAGTTAGCCATAGCTGATATGTTGATGATTTGCGTTAGAAGATTTTTCAGTGATGTTTTAATTACCTTATAGAGAAAAACGTTGTGTACTTTGTACGCTTAATTTAAAATGTATCTTCGAGTTCTATTAATATTGTTAATCAGAATGAAAATTTGTTGCCTAGGCGTGATCATTTGATAATTCGGAAAGTATAACTTTATTTTAATTCGTATAAATATATGTATACAACAGAAACTATAAAAATTATAATAAAATGTGTTAAAACATATTTTTTAGGTTATATGATAGATACGTTTTATGAATCATTGTAAAACTATGAAATTGTGTATGATATATTGCAGATTATACATGCTAGTATTTTTATGAATATAATGATATACTTTATTTGAAGAAGATATCGATATCATTTTCGAAAATGTATTTTTTATAATGACTGGGCATATAGTCCGGTAAAATGAATATAAAGAAATATACATCCTGTATATTGAATTTGTCATATCACGTGGTTAGTATTAGGGTCAGTCGAAAATGAATATAAATTATCCTCAAAAAGGGTAAATAAATAAATAAATACCCTCCCCCATCATTCAGCTGTCGATGTAAATGGATAATCAATTTGAAAAAAAAATGGCACAGGGGCGTGCGTATTGAAGATTATTTAATAACAAATTTAAGCACATCGATGATTACCATTCAAACAATCGGAAAAACAAAAATCAATGAGGATGTAAAAGTTTTTGGTAATTAAATATAAGCAATTGTATTTAATATCATGTACTGTCATTTATACTACAAATATATTATATTTACATTTCCAATAAACCATTATTACATTCCTTTTATTTCAATAAAACAAATAATTTCCTCTTTCCTTATCTTCTTAGCTGACACACATATTTTTTGATTTAAATTATAACACAAAACAATAAATAATATTTAATGTTTGAATGAATTTACATATTGGAACCCGATCTTACGTGTCCGGAATACACATTATCTCCTATTTCTATAGTTTCTTCATAGTTAAGTGTATTTGATACCTGGTTTTTATGTTTTTACTTGCTGAAATAAACGTATTAAACATATCTTATTATACAATAATTGAAAATCTTTAAAATAAATATTGGGATGCAGAATGTGTGTGCATTTTTATTTGTACTCTCTGCAGTGGTCATGGTCACGCATAGTGGGTGATACCGTAAAATATGGAGCTTAATACCGTTGATAGTTAGGAACTAATCTCTGACAAATTATTGCAAAATTAATTAACCCTGATTTTTATGTGATGCCATCGTAAGTTATTGAAATAGATAATAAAATGGACAGTCATATGATTTTTCATCTGCGTAAAACGATCGTACTGATTGTTAGTATGGACATTAATTTAATGAGTGTTAATAATTTAAAGAGCTCCAAGGATCCCTAGAAGCATGTTTGGATGTATAATAACATCCCGGTGTGTAGGG
>JAGVSQ010008060.1:0-14722 GCA_022683975.1 Rhyacophila evoluta
CTAACAGTGATCTCACATATGGAAGTTTACCAGTTTTAAATAATTCAGAACTTATCTTAACCATGAAATTAGATATGGTTAGAATTCTACTCCAACAAAAATTTATGTCATAATATTAATCATAATCTTATTATATATTTTGTTTTAATGCATAAAAAAATATATTCAACAGGAAATTACCATTACGAAGTTTCTATGGAAATTCTGAAACACACTTTGAGAAACTGTTGGTCAATAAATGTATCATTTAAATTAAAGCATAAAAGCCCATGCCAAAGCTTTGCCATACCATTTTATAAAAAATAAACGAAAAGTTTGACAAGAAAATTTGGCTAAATAATTGATTTCAGAATTTCACAAATTACAGTATTTTATTGAATAATAATTGTTGACTTCTGGGTTTATTGAATATTTAATAATTATTTTCTCAAAACTTATTATATTTAATATGCCCAGCTTACTCACATTTAATATATTCTTCGACGAAATACATATGTGTAGCATATATAATTTTAAGTTACCAGAAAATATATATATTATGGTATTAGTTTACTTTAATTGCTTCAGCAATTTTTTAACAACCAATTCTCGTAAATAATTAAAAATAGGTCTTGGCAATGTAAATATGTACATACTTCATTTCTGGAGTGGACATGTTGTGATAAAAAAAAAAAATTTGCCAAAAAAGTGTACTGAAATATTTTGGAAAAAAATTATGTTATTAGTAAATTAAAATAAATGTTCGAAAACCTTCAAACAGGTGTTTTATAAACTAATTTTTGAAATTCCACCTGTCAAAGAAGTTTCCGATGATTTTGCAGTTTTTACAAATAAATATGCTGTAATGTGGCCGAATTTTGAATTTTGAAATCTAAATGATGAAATTGACGCTTACATTTTTACTATATTTAAAAAATATATTAATACAATATAATACAACAAGATATAGTTGAGGAAACATAGCATTTTTTGTAGAGAATTATTGAACATAATTTGTTGTAAAGAAAACAACGTTGTAGATGTTATGACGTGTGATGCAGTGTGCATTTTGTGATCAACCTAATATGAAAATAAGTCTCGCGATAGCCTAAATAACGGTGATATATCTAGTTTGTGATATTTTTAGTATCTAGCATTGCTCTCGACAATCTATGACTCGTATTAAATAAATCAAATATACAACTGTTTTGACTGCGTTCCAAACGAGTTATGATCGATTACAAGATAAAAATGGCTTTGTGACAAACTACTAAAATGAACTATAACAAGTGAAATGGACACGAAAGATTTTTCCATTATTCATTAGGTGCCATGCTAATTAATTTTAAATATATTTGGGAACCAAATCTTATTTGTCCAGAGGTAATAGATGAAATTAGAGTTTTCTTAAAATTTCTGCAGTAAACATATTCCATTCTTAAAATAGGCAACTGTTCTTAATTTTGATTATCAGTAATAATATTAGAGTCTGAATTCTGCTTGTCTCTTCTTCTGATCGGTGGGATTCCGGCCTTCTGGAAGACTACCCAGTTGTTTGAACGGGATATCCTCAACAAAATTACGAGATGCTGGTATGACTTGGGAATTAGGGCAAGTGACAGATAATACTGGTGACGCTAAATTGTAAATATTTCAATCTGTAAACCAGTCAACTCCATTTGTGTAAAATGTTCAGGAGCAACATAAAACTTTAGTAAATATGCGTGCGATAGAAAAATTGATAGCATCAAAATCATCCATGTGTGGAATTAGCTGGCTTGTAAATTAATCGATTGATATGAAAATTATATACTCCACGGTATATACGGGAGAAGAAAATATAATAGTAAAGTCGTTGAAGTCAAAACTACTGCAATCTCTTAGATCGATTCCACGATAGAAGAATTTCACCTTGAAAGTTACGAGTATGTATAAGATTATTAAATGTTTTTTTTGCAATGAACGTTCATTTTAAATTAACAGACAGTTTTTTTGTTGATATTGTGGACCTCATTTGACGATAATGCGCGGTAAATAAGAGGATCAGTGGTTAGACACTTGTCATTGGCACGTCAGTTAGCTTCACTCTTATGAATACGCCTATGCTATAGCGGCCGCAAGAATACTTCTTACGGAATAGCTAAGGTGTTAAAAAACGACTTACAGACCATCACAAAATGCAACGTCACTACGCATAATGAGCCTGGTACGTATCTGCAGTTTATTACAGAGGCTTTTAAACTATAATATTTATATTTAAATATTAAGTTTAACAGTATTTTAAATTTAGCGTTAAAATAATCCTAGTTATTGGGTATGTTGGACCCATATCCAAATTAGTTGCCACAAGGGCGAATTTTAATAGTTTTAAAAAGTTTATTGCGTTATACGCCAAGCGTGATGATCTCTTCACACAATTGCTTGACCAAATAAATCTGTTTATATACATAACTTCAGCGTACTTGAGTGCGTGATTAAGTAAGCCTTGAGTGATGTATGTTTACTTCGGGGACATTCTCGTTGAATAAAGTAGATTGCTTCTCACTATTAGAGCTGCGAGATACGCCAGATGCAAGGACAGGGCCGGTGGATGGAGAGCACATTTAGTAGCTATTGGGTATACGAGTATTTAGTATACTCATGGCTTGGATAACGATAAAAATCTGGAAAATTAAGACAATTAAGGTAGATATCCATTATGGTTGTCTGTATGGTATGGTATTTACTCCCGGAAGAGTTCTGTTGAATATAGTATACCACTTCTCGATATAAAAAGGTTCGGGATGCATTTGATTGATGCATTGAATGGGCACACTTAATAACAGGTAATAGGTTTTTAAATTTCACAGCTGTTAATTAATAAGTACACGCGATTAAAAATCGAAGATCACGAGATTAAATCTTGCAGCTTTATAAAGATTTTTAAAACTAGATGATTAGATGATCTATAGATCAAATAATTTACTGAAAATTAATCCCTGTAAGAACTATCCATTTTAATTTCTTTGTTGTACTATAAATTTGGATTGACTCAAAGCCGACATCTACTTACGATTGTTTCTTGTGCCTTTCTTTAACGCCTGATAATATCATAGAAAATTATAATATATTTTTTTGTTACTAATAATACCCATACACATAAAGTCGACTTGCAGTCCGGAGACTGTCAATTCATGATTATGTTTGAAGCAGGCTATATATTAGTCAGTTCACATTATCAGTTGTGTACTGTCAGTATAATCAAAGAGCTTACGTTAAATGTCATGATAATGTGAAGTCTGCTTTAATACTAATCATTACTAAAGTATTGACAGTCCCAGGACTGTACCCGGACTGTATATATAATAAACACTAATAATTAAGGATACATTGTATAATAATAAGAGCTTAGAATAATGAACTGAGTAAATAATAGACGTGTCTTGTTTTATCACAATTAAAATAAAAGATATTAATTTTTAACTTCAGTAATAAAAATAAATTTTAATAGCTATGAATAATATTTTGAAAATCTCTGGCAATAGACATAACTCAGTTGCACGTTCTAAGGCCAATATATACTAACAAACGCAAAGAGAGAAATGAAATGTTCGCAAATGGAGTCGATCAAATTGTTGATTACCGTTAGAGACTATATATATATACAATACTTAAATACTGAAATAACACGTAAGTACGGAAAATTCTCCATCATCATCATCGTCGTTAGGCAGATTTTCCGTTATCTCCAAGAACCTTGTCAATCTGTCTCTACTAAAAAATAACGCCTTCCAAAATTTGGCATCAAACACACTGGATTTATTGATGACTCTATGCAGCGAGACCGTCTCTGGTCTGTTACTTATTTTGCATACTAAAAAATTGTAACAATTCTCTTTGTTAGTTCATAATATGCACGTTTCCAAACTAGTTAAGTCTCAAAATTTCAATTGATTTAACTACACTATAATCTTCTTTTTTATACCATGTTCGCTCCCAACATGGAGCGTATAGATCTACACAGTCTGAAGATATCCACTTAGAAAGAGGAGTATATGGATCTCCGCAATGTGAAGACGTCTTGACAGATTATTTTTGATGAGAATTGTTTGTCAAACAATTAGTCGACCCAATGGGCCACCGGTCCTGCATTTTCGGATCTATTAAATCCGACAGATGGGGAATCGAGCCTGCATTCTCCGGATTGCAAGGAGCGCACGCTAACAATTACGCTACCGCGTAGACATGTATCTATAATTTTAAACTGTATTTTATTTTATCCACCAAATTTATTCTTTTTTATTGGTTAGGTTAGGTAACGTTAGGTTAGGTTAGATTTAACATTCTCTTCTGTGTATTTTAGCTGATATAATTTGATATTTGATACATTGACTAGTTAATGTGAGCGTAGTTGAAGTTCATACTTAACTGTAACATATAAAAATAATATCATTATTAGAATAAATATTATATTAAAAACACTGCAATTGGTAATTTTTATTTGAAACTTGTGAATTAAACAAAATACAATTTATTAACATGTGTGGTTTCAGAGATACAAGGTATTTCAATTCGTTGCAAAATTGAAGTTGTACTTATAAATTTATTGTAAGAAACAAGGCCAAAGGTGGCATGCAGTAAAAATCGATAGTTATTTTATGTTACTCTAAGCAGGTCTGAATTTAGAAATTAAAAAAAAATGTTTTTTAAAATCTTTAATAAAAAAATACGGCGACCTGATAATCAAATGATTGGTTGTTAATGAATAATTTATGATGATTTATTTGTTCGTTAAATGAATTCACTAAATTGATATCAAGTATACGTTAGTTAAATATTGTATTATGAGTCGTCTAGTTCCTATCTACGTAAGTGAAATGTTAGCAAATCGATTTTTTTTTTGTTTGTCACTTATTCTTATTTTGTTTGATTGCTTGAAATAAAAATAATAAACTAGAAAATCGTTTATTTCGTGAGCTTTGTTATTGGATTACGGATGTTTAAAGTAAAATTAAATGTTTGCTTTATTAATATTTTAGGAGTAATTACGATAACAATAATTAATTCATAATTTTCAAATGCACCTTTGATTATAATCTTAAATGGAGACTAGAATATAACCTAATATTTATTTTAAATTTACTTACGGTAGACAAAAACTATACAACTCAATTTCATCTTGTTGATTGACGATTTTCAAAGCCTCGAAAGTCTCCGAGAATACTAGAAATATCCAGAAGGATGAAATTGCTGAAGATGAAACATTAAGAAAGTGATGAAGAAACCTGATAGAATACGTGTTTTTTATGAAATGGATGTTTTACAATTAATTATTAGGATAGACGTTCTTGTCAAGTGCGTATTTGACGTGTGTGAAGCTTAAGTCATGACACGCAGCAACAGGAATCTGTGTATATAGAAAATGCATAGATTTTGACACGTAGATAGATATAAATGAATATAACGTAAAAACAGTGTTTGTATCCATGAACAATAATTTTGGAGGTGGGGGCGGTGAATCTAATAAATTTGGAAATCTGATGCAGATAATATTTAGTGAAAAACTGACGGCTTATTATTTGAAATAAATACCAGTCATCCAGTAAATAATATAATATTTCACAATTCACACCTGGTAAATTCTTCATTGGGCATGAATTATTGAATAATCAGTAATAATTATGCCCGCAAACGCAAGTAGTACGTGAATGTCTTATTTTGATGCTAGATTGGCAGGAAATATTTGAAATCACGTGATTTAATTAATTTAAGTAGCTTTGAGCCTTCCGTGTGAAATTGCATCTTGATAACATTGATAAACATCTGCGATGAAACATAGTTGTCATTGATTAAAATTGGAAACGCAATGATAGTTTTACTATGTAATGTAGATAGATGCACAAATAACTTGTATGCACATAATTGTTAGTGAGTCTTCGAAAGAGGAACTTAGGGCCGTGTTTTCATATAAATCAGAGACGCGGTTGCATTAGGCGGCATCACGTAAAGGGCGGTAAAAATAGCGAAATCAATAAAAATGTTCCAAATGCACGGACTATCCGGGTGCGCAGAATATGATTGTGAGACGGCGTAATTATCTGAAGAGGCGTGATATTTTGAAAAGTACGCTACCTATTACGTCCGAAAGTATAGATTACGAACAAAAATGTACGAAAGTAGAAAAAATTGAAAGATAAGGCGGTGCGTGAATAAAATAACTCTCGTCCTCATTTTCAGAATATAAAAAATGTTTCGAATATACATATCGACTGTGGAAAGGAAAAAGGACGTAGTCTCCAATTTTTGAAATAGCTTTTTTTCGATAGTCAGATTGTATCCATAAACTGAAAATGCTGAATTGATGTCTAAATTTAGTTTTTAAGTTTGAAAAAACGATGGCTTGTGAAATTGCGACCAGGAAAAAGGTCTTTAACCTAACTTATTTTTTTGGTGTTTCTTAAATAACTTTAAAAAACACCAGCGTCCGTGTAATTTTGTCTCCCCAGTAGCGTAGTCGGTAGCGTGCGCGCCTGGCTATCCGAGAAATGCGGGCTCGATTCCCCATCTGTCGGATTTAAAAATCCGAAAATGCAAGACTCGATGCCTATTGGGTTGAGTAATTGTCTGACAAACGATTCTCATGAAAAATAATCTGTCAAGACGTCTTCACGTTACGGAGATCCATATACTCCTCTTTCGCAGTGGGTATCTTCATACAATGTAGATCCATATGCTTCATGTTGGGAGCGAACATGGTATACATTTTTATTTTTTTTGACTTAGTCTCAACATTATTATCTGTCTCGTCAATTGTTAGATAAAGATCTTTCCTGGCTCACTCAATCATTTTTTAATCCAGCATTCTAAGGTATCGTGAACATTCCCCAAAATAAATTCAATTTTCAGATATATTTTTCAAATCTATCTTACAATGAAAAATGAAATCATTTGAAAATATATCTCCAAACTCACTTTCATCATCTTTCATTTTAGTTTCTCTCTCCCGATGCAAGTTTAGTTATCTCCTTCTCTTGTCATCTTGTAAGGTAGGTATGCCAGTGGCGTGCTGACCCGCGGCTAATGGACCAAACAAGATATCGATACACATTCGACTTGCAGAAGATCGAATTTGAAATTCCATATAAATACGTGGGGTATTCACATTTAAGCTATCACTATTATTATTATTATTATATTTATGTTATATTTTCAAGGCGTTTTATATTTCAATTTCATTAGGTACATATTACTCTACGCGGTAGCATAGTAATCCATGAAATGCGGGTTCGATTCCCCATCTGTCGGATTTAAAAAATCGAAAAATGCAGAACTGGATGCATATTGAGTTGAGCAATTGTCTGACAAAGAGTTCTCCTGGAAAATAATCTATCAAGACGTCCTCAAATTGCAAAGATACATACTCTCGGAGTGGATATCTTCACACCGTGTTGATCCATACGTTCTACTTTGGGACTGAACATGCTATAAAAACATATTTATCAGTGTTCAGTAGTGTAGTGGAGACAGGGTAGGCCAGGTTGCCGCCCTGCCACTTTTTTGGCTTTATGATTTTTAATTGTTCAAATATTCGTACTGCTAATAATATATTTTCTTTAATATGACAAAAAGGGGAGATAGAGGCTTATATTAAAAACCACCGTAATATTATTTTTGGTCAAACCACTTTTAGTGCCATATTGTATTTTTCTACAATCACAGTAAGCATACAATTTACTTACCTCGAATTCAAACGAGCTTAATATTTATTTATTAGACAATTAGGCAATTTAATATGATTCAAGATGTTGGATGATTTAAATCAATGCTGTTTAGCCAAGATGTCAAAAATCGTATCGTAATTGTTTGCATTAAGTCGAAAATATATTCATTGTAATTTTATCATAGTTACCCCCTACAATATATTATAATGATAATATTTGACGTTTGTCTATGGCCACAAAAATTACATTTCAAATTATACTTAAAAATAAAATAACACAGATTTTAGAAAATCACAGTATTTTGTATATATCTAATTCAAATAATAAGTTATTGACACGTAAATCGAATATCAATTACTAATAAATGAATAAATTTTCCTATAAGAATAGATACAGTTACTATTTTTTTAAATCTAGCTATGCGTGAAAAAATCTAATCGTTAAATAATTAAATTTTGACTACTTCAATCAATCTTCCATTTTGGTAAAGTTTGTTAAATATATTTTTTTTGTATCTAGTTTTTTTTTTTAAATTATAGTTAAGATAATATTTTAATCAATGATATTTTTAAAGAAATCAATTGTTTTGAAAGTTGCCTCAAATTGAAAATAAATAAAAATAAAAAAATAATTAAATAATTACATTATTTAAATAAATTATTCTGGTTAACGTTGAACGTGTTCATAGCGGCCGAAGAAAAAGCGAGCAGGCGTTAGAAGCGAGAATCGCATCACACTTCTCCACAGGAATCCACCGACTCATCATGGCACCGAAAGACTCCGAAGCTTTCCGAAATTATCCGATTAGAATGGATCACATCCAAAATAAAACAACGAAACATGATAACAACGAAAAAACGTAAGAAAAAACTTATAAAATGCAGAGAAAACGGCACTCTGCTTGCTGTGTGTGTGGCGGTGACCACAATTTCACAAGAAAAACGTGTCGAATAAAAAAAAAATATTCAAAGAAAAATTATAGATAATATAATGCATGTGGAAGTACACGTTGAAAGTACTTTCGTTTTATCAATAATTAACAGATAAAGAATCTTCTGCAAAGGTTGATTGTAAATAATTGTGTGTATTAAGTTATATTCTGTCTGCAATAATATGTAAGCAACTCAGTGTAAAATCGGTTATAATCATGTTCATTTGTCTGGCAAAAAACAAATGACCCATTGTGATTAAAAAAAAAACTAATAGCTCGTTTATAATACACAGAAATTCGTTAACTAGTTATCAATATTTTAAAATTGATGTAAGTGATATAGTTATGATGGTAAAAAATAATAAAACTAAAATAATACCACAATATCATATTAATTTTATAATTGTTACATGTGAACGTCATTTTTATTGATTGCTACATTGACAATCAGGTAGTTAAAATCAATATTGGTACGTCCATATGAGCATTTTAAAATCTCTAGATTAAATATAGATATCTATAAATTTAATGATTTTTTACGATTCTACATATCTTAATGTAATAATAATCATGTAATGATGACTAGTATGATGACAAGCAAAAAGTTTATAAGCAAGTTGTAATGTATAAATATTCAACCTTTCGATAATCCATATCACTTTTTGTCATTTTCATGATTTCTATTAGACATGTTATGATAAATTTTTTTTATTATTATTCTAAATGATATTCCCAAAGCACTCTGCAAGGTATTATTAGAAACATCATTCATCGTAATATATTTTTTTTTGAGAACAATATATAAAAATTGTATGAAATATCGACAATAATTTATAAGAATATTTTAAAGTAAAAGCATTATGGTCACATTATGTTTTGACATAGAAACACGTGGCCGTTCCGATTAATCGAAATCAAAATTACGACTTCATTCTGTGTTCATTACATTTTGTATGCCTCCGACAGCAAGTGTCATTTTTTATTATTCTATCTTTAAATCAGCTTTAGATAATCAATTCTATTTTTTTACAGGTCATTTTGTTTTATTTTTTACAGATGCAATCGTCGTTATTTTAAGAAGAATTCGACTTATTCGAAAGCATTGTATTTTAGAAAAAATAAAACTTTTCGGTAGTTAGTGTTAGACATTAAAAACGTACAAAGGCTTTATTCACATATCACTTGTGCTTAATTAAAGTAAATTTACAAATGTTGTATATATTCGATAGATGGATTAAAATTTTTTAGTTGTTTATTTTTTATCAATGTGATTCCGAAATGTAGGAGAAGTTGCCATCCAATTTTTGAACTGGAGATTACTGGTACAAATCTCACAACTGCATGATTTAATACAAATCGAAAGTTAAGGACGATGCACACTGGATAGAAAAAATGTAATAATCTTTGTGAAAGATCTCTCGTCCTTATAATGCGGAGGTCCATACCTACTGCTTGCTGCTAAGGCATTCTTTCTCAAAATTTTACGAAAACCCGCAACATTTATTAGCAAATATTTATTAATACTGTCATATGGCAATTACGCGTAATTCAAATATTCTTCTCAATAAAATCACGAGAAATTTTCGCATGATACTTTTAATTATTTGCTAATAAATAACGTTAAAAGAGGTTTTTTTTAAATTTTGAGATATGAAGTCTTAGGAGCAGGCTAACGATATATTCTATTTATGCAGTAGCTGTCTTCATACTGTTGATATCTCATATATGCTACACTTTCGGAGAAGTCATGGTACAAAAAAATCAGTATTCAGCATTGTTAAAATTGGTAGGTGTTCATTATGAAACATTTTAGAATTTAATTTGAAAAGTTTAATGAACAAATAAGTATATGAACATATGTGAGTGATATATTAAATGAATGTTAAAAAATATTGTATAGTGTAACAAAATGTATTTTTATTTTCCTTTTAAAACTACTCAGAAAAAAAGCTTGCAGCAAAAATGGGTGAATAAATTCTCTGCGCAAGCATTTCTTTTCTACTGCTACTAATTACAGCGATAATTAAAGCTCCGAAGACAGCTTTAATTCCGAGCACTTTCTCGCTCTGCTGCGTTGGGTAAGCCTTAACTTAAAAAGCTTGTCAAATAGAATAAGTAATGCAACAGCAAACACTTGTCGCCGCCACACTATCGCTGTATCTCAATCAGAGATTAATTAAATGAAAGACACGTACACGATTAAAACGTTTACAACGGCATACACTCTAATTAGGGATTAGAGCTTTTAATTTGTGATGCGTGCCTTTTTATTTCCAGATGCTATGTTATGCGTTTTTACTGCTTAAAAGAATCTTTTAATTTACTATTGAGCGAATCATAAAATAGTAATCGACGTTTTTGTCCTTAGAAAATAACTTACCTTAACCTAACCTTAGCTAGAAAAGTTAGCTTAAGGTTAAAAAAGTATCAGGGCAGCACCCTGGCCAAACTATACCACTGAACATAATTATTTATGGAATCAAGAAAAAAGAGATAAAAAAGTTTGATTAGAGTACAGTAATTAATTTCTTTAATAAGTAACAAAGAATTGAGTATTTATTCATTTTCCATAAACCGTAATGTTTCAAAGTATCAGTTCAGTAGATTTACAGCACGCCATAAATATGATAATAACAAAAATGATTGATACAAATATTTTAAAACATATGAAAAAGACATAATAAACGAAGGCAATACTATAAAAATAAAAGAAAGAATAAAGAGAATTTTTTTTAAAAATACACAAGAAAGGAGAGGTTGTCTACCAAGTAATTTAGACAGATCCTATTCTAATAATTTACACAACAATATGCCTAACAAATATAATATCGTTTATTGGTGTAAGCGAATACTGACACGTTAAAGATATAAGGTTCTTATCCTATCACTGTATAAAAAAATTACATTTATGTTTATCGACATATGAATGAAAAACATTAAGCGAATGATAAGTAACTAAAAACTCTGCAGTTAACTTAAAAAAAGTATATGTTGCGAAGTCCTTATGCTGTGACTATTTGTATACTCGAAATTGGAAACTTTTAACCGTTTACTTTCATAAATATATTATATTTACAAGTTTTGTTGTTGTAGGAAAATGTTTGCATATCCTTTATTGGACAGGTTAGTTCTGTAAAATAATACAACATTATAAAACCTTGAGCAGTATGAAATAATTTTTATATATTATTTACTTACGTAAAGTTTTTTTTGTATTTCACTTATAAAGTGAACACTCTCTCTTATGATGCTATCAAATGTAATATATATGCGTGCTTGTTGAATTGTATTTAACTATACGAACATACCGTTAACTTGTGAATAGCTACGTAATAGCATTTGAAAAGTAATTTTTTTTTTTATAATCTTATTGTATAAATGAATATTTAAAAAATAATAATACTACACGTGCTGATCAAGTTAGCTAAAAAATGCACGAGTGGCGATTTTTATTGAAACAAAATTACTTTTATATCTGTCTAAATAAATTAGGTGATATTTTAACAACCGGTTCGCACGACTCTGATTAATTACGCAACTTATGACATATTACTATTACAAGTTCGAGTTCTGATTTGTTTCTGATAGAAATTTTATTTATGCCTCGTCACGGACGGTGAAGTCGAAACGATTTCATTTTATTTCGTGTCGACCCGCATGTTCTCGTATGTGCTTGTTTGTTTGCCTTTTCCCTAATTGGGGTATTTGTGTCAACACTGATTTGTGTCTTGTAAAACATTTGTTTTTAAATGCTCTCCTACTGGCAACATCGTGTTTCACCCTTGTCAATATGTTATGTTATCGCCTGGTCTCAGGAGGGGACACGGAAACATCAAGATGGATAGCTTTAGGAGTTATTTACATTGTGGTCGTCATTTATAAATCAATGGTTTCGTGCTGCCAATGATATATGTTGCAAAGTTGCCTTGCCGACTTAATTTTTGTATTGGAATAAAATAAAAATCAGCATGAGCTATTTATTAAATGTCAAAACAATATAGCTTTTTGAGTTACGTTAAACTATTACAAAATTTAAATTATTATAATGGATTCAGGACTCACTATTCACTTATTAGTAATAAGGAATGATAATTTGTACCTATGTGTTTGTATCTATTAATAAGTTTCAATAGTTTAATGCCGTAGAAAGTGGACCATATTTACTCAACATTGTGAAGATAACCTGTCCAGAATTAGTGTATCTTCATATTGTAAAGACATACTTTGAAAGTTTTTTTATAAGAATTGGTTGTCAATGTTATTAGTCAATTGCAAAACGCACAGGATATCTAGTCATAGGTTTTGGATCTTTTGAATTTCAATAAGTTACAAGCAGAAAAGCTCAATAATAGCTAAGAAAGCTTAATAAGTTATAGCCAGAGAGAGCTTCCTGGTCGTGCTTATATGTTGTACGAAGAGTCACGGTTGTGGTTATCGTAGGTTTTAATTATGATCAGTTAGATACTTATAATAACTCTTGTGTGATTTTAAAAAGTACTAATTTTTGATTAACGTTGAGCCTCAAGAACCTTTTAGCGCTTAAATTTTAATTACTGATTGAGCTGCCAAAGCACTTAGATTGAAACGTGCTAATTAGAGGATGAAGAAATTATCAATTTTATCCACTCGACGTTGAGTTTTGAAAATATATTTGTACTAACGTAATATTGGTACTAATAAATCGAGAAGCGCTCTTGACATATTTTCTAAATTAAATTCCTTATTATTAATTGAAAGTTAAATAATACTTTATATTCTCGTATGCAGAGAGCAAACTATTTAAAAAACATTTGATATATTTTAGATTCAAATAAGAAACCACTGCTTAAACCACAGTCATATTAATTCTCCACTAAATAATAAACCTAATCATATCAAACAGTAATTATATATCTTTGTATAAAAAGTCTTGTATTTTTGATTATTTTTCATAAAATCATGATTATAAGACAGTGGCGGATTTAGAATTTGAGAGGCCTCAGGCGCAAATCATTTTTTAGATCTTATTCTTCCATACAATTTATACATTCGGCCAGAATTTGTGGTTTCTCGTTTTGAGGCCCCTCCAACAACTTCGAGGCCCCCTTTATTTGCAAGGCACCTTGTATACCTATATGTAAATCCGCCACTGATTTGTGAAGACTTTTTTCTCCCTCTACATATGTTGTTTATTCTCTTTCTTTTTGTTTATTTCTTATATTGTGTAATACTTCATATTAATAATGTGAATAACATAACCGCACCAGAAATAACTTTAAAGCGAATAATAATATTTTTTGTTGTAAGCGTTCGATTATATCTTTAACTGTTTATTGTTTATGTTTAGGGTGGCATCCAATAAATGAAATGTATGATTATATTAATGTTAGTTAAATACAATTGCTTATTGTATATTTATACACCATGAGAGTTGGCTAAATACTTAGTTAATCTTTTTTCTGGAAAATCATCTGGCTTCATAATAAAAACGAAACTTTTAAAATTATTCGTTGAAAGTACAGACGCCTTCACATAGATGTATTTGATATGTATTGACCAAAATAACGTGATTTATAAATACATAATTATGTGATACTTTAAATGAACATAGATTATCCTGATTTTGACTATTTTTTTCCTTGATGTAAATTACACAATCATCATGGCCTGGTGGAAATTATACACCTGATTAAGCACGACGCATCTTGAAGTTTGGCTACGGGTAATAAAGAACGGAAAGAAGAAGAAGAAATAATAATATTATAGACTCTGGACGATTCAATTACGTAGACTTTTTACAAAAACTAATGGCCTTAAATGGAATTTTCACGGCGAGATTTTTTGCCGCCGAAGGACCTTCGATTAGAAGTTGTGAAGTGATTGGTAAAATCAGATATCCTTAAATCAGGGAGAGTCGATTATCAGTGAAGTGCAAAGTGACCCAAGCCCTTCGAGAATTATTTATTAAAGCAGGTTATTATAAAAAGGATTGCGATAAAATTATATTTCCTCAAATGATTTATATCTTTTTACTAAAACTGATCATATTTATTTTTATCTTACTAATTTTTTTATTAAAATATATATATTTTAATTATTTTTTTTAGTGTATACTCTTTTAAGTAAAATTATT
>JAGVSQ010008061.1:0-14719 GCA_022683975.1 Rhyacophila evoluta
TCCTCTTTCGGAGTGGATATCTTCACACTGTATAGATCCATATGCTCCATGTTAGGAGCGAACATATGGTGTAAAAAAAATGTCTTGATGTGTATCAACTGCTTTAAATGATAAACTTCAGGTACACGCATGTATTCTGGATTCGGTGGCCAAGTAGACTTCATCCGAGGAGCAGCAGAAGGCTTTGACGGACTTGGAAAACCTATCATCGCTCTTCCATCATCTACAAATAAAGGAGAGTCCAAAATTGTGCCTACACTTAAGCAAGGTATGTTTATGCTCTGTAAATATTTTCTATGGCTTTTCAACTCAAGTATAGAAACTTTTCCTGTTTACATACTTTTTTAGCAGCAAATGTATTATATTTTAAGTAAAATATGGAGCAAAATATTCTATGCTTTAACCCATTCTGTTACATGAAATAACTATCTAAAGTTCATTTAACCCAATCTTTGCTTAAATATGAACTTGGTAATCTGAAAGATGGTTGGTAAAATAGATGAATTTCCAGTGCAGTTTTTCCAAAAAGATTTCAATCGTTATATGGCATGTGTATGTTTTTATAATCAATATGAATGTAGTTCAGATAAGTTCTTAATTTTTTTTTCAATTCTACTCACTCCTGGTATTGTAGGTTGGTTGGGAAAATAGTAGAATGTTAGAGTAAGTGATAGTGAAAAAAAATGTATGCTTATTATATTATTTGTAATATTGACAGGTGCTGGAGTAGTGACAACTCGAGCCCACGTCCACTATGTGGTGACAGAGTATGGAATTGCTTACCTCTTTGGACGTTCCCTGCGGCAGAGAGCACATGCCCTCATCAATATTGCTCATCCTGACCACCGCGAGATGTTAGAGAAGGAAGCCTTCAAGCGGTTGAACTGTATGCCTTCTGCGTAAATGCCTTTACGCATTGTTAAAACAATAGTTTTAAAAGTACCATAAATAATAATAGTACACATTTTTCATGCCACTGATTAAAATATTCACCCTTTTGATAAAGGATTAGCTACCCGTATGGAAATGTGTCAGCATGCAAATAATTAATTTGGAATTAATATAATATGTGTAATAGAGTCCCATTGAACAATAATTTTATGCCGAAGCTTCTCTTAATGACTTCAATTACAAATAATTTAAATAAAATCTTATTTAAGCATAGTTGTAAGCTACCGGCATAAGCTACTGGCAACGAATATTCTCAGTTTTATATGCCCTAAAAACTCATAATTTAACACATAACCTATCGAAAGATTTTGTAAAACAAATGACTTTAAAAGTGTAGCTCAATAATTGTAAAAAAAATGAATAAATAATTTTATGCATGAGTGAAAGAATGAATAAATGAGTATTTATTGATTACACAATAAAAGCCTTCAGATTATGAAAACTAACCTCACTGGTGTGCCATGAATAAACAACTATTACCCATATGGTTCTAAATATATTTTTTTAAATCTTGCCGCTCCTTGACATCCTTTGACATTCCTAGAAATTATCGATTTGTAGTTGGAGAGCACTTAAATAATAAATGTGATTATTGCAAACCACAAAGTGGCAATTACTCCAAGAAAATAGTAGGATAGTAGATTCGCATTGAGTGGTTTTTAAAAAAGTACTTTGCATAGTGATCTGTCAAACATACTTGGCAATAATTAAAAGATTTATTAGCAGGCACACAAATCGGTATGATCATCTTTTTATAAACACACTGAGTGTGATTTTAAAAATAGAAATGATGACTAAGCTAAGCATACTATTAAGATGTGAATATCTAAATGTCATTTTATTGTAAGGCATAACCGAAAAAGGCAATAAAATTTTCCAATTAAAAATTGGCCATAGATGAAAAGTTGCACATTTTTTTATTGAATTGCTATAATATTTGGCTTGATTTGTTTACTATCTGTCTAGAAAAATATACAATATTTTGATATTTGAGATTGATTTCATAAATAACGTTATTCGTGATTAATTTAAAACGCTTGTCAAACTTCCTCACTTGATTTATCTAGAATTTATTTTTCATTTAAAAACATTTTATTATTACATATATGATTTATGAAATGCATTCATTTATATAATATGCCCATGCTACAATCTAAATGTTACTTTACAAGCTTCCAATGAATAAAAATGGTACATGATTATGAAAAATACTTGAATCATTATCAAACGAGCATTCTGTTATATAAACCTTAAAAGGATATTTCAGTATCTTTATGAACATAATAATTATGTAGATCAAACAAATTACCATTTTTGTCTGTAATTTATTATAATACTCATTGTGTTGTTTTGCGAAACAGACATAATAAGGTATTATATTACTATTGTAATAATACAAATAATGCACTGGAATATTTTTTGGAAGAAATAGACATTCGTCATGCTATATGATATAAATAGTTACCTCTTTTATAGGAAAAATGCACCACTTTAAACCCATCATGCCTTTATAAGTATTGCATAGCTATTACTAATATTCTATCATTATTTCTAGAGATTTTATTATTATATAAATGATTGTTGTCACCTATTTTATGTTAGGAAATAAATTTATTTTTTGATTGTTACCATTTTTTTTTAATTTTTATTTTCAGAATTTTATATATAAAATATTATAATTGCCCACAATCACATTACAGAAGAACGTTAATTGCTTTATTCAATTTATAAATGTTTGTGCCTTAAAAGCTTAATTCAACATATTGTTTTGTAGCAGTAATAAACCAAACAACTTAAACATAAAACTTCAAAAAAAACCAAATATAGAGTAACTTAACATAATAAAATAAAAGCTTATAAAAAGCCCCCATCCTCCATAAAAAAAAATCAAAAAGCGTTTTTCTTTTTTGGTCCTGAGGTGCATTTGCATTTAACATTACTTGTTTGTGCATAGTGAAATAAAATAATTCAATCAACAATTACAGTAAGTGATAAGTATTTCTTTGAGTTCCATGCCAACTGCATGAACAGCTGTGACAGCTGAACACACTAAAACATAAATATTATGACATTTTATTTTATACATAATTTACGCAATTATAGTATAGGTAAATTTTTATATTTTATTTCAAATAATACATTATCACTTTCTAAAAAATTAACAGTTTTGATATAATGGGTATTTGATAATCTTAATTTAAATGTCTATTTATGGGTGATAGATAATAAATGATGGTTTTTTGAAATAACTATGGTTGTACTCAATTTTTTTGAAGACTTACTATAAAATAAAAGTCATCTTGGTAATCTGTTCAAATATAAAAGAATGTGAAATTATATAAAATTGTGTATCCAAGCAAATGACATCAATAATATTCAACTTTCATAAACACAGATTATTGAAAAATAAGCCATGTACCCAATGAACTATTGATTTTGGATTAGTCTGGTTTTTATAATTTAAGTGTATTGACCAGATGAACTATGCAATATGCACGCGGTCTTCCTAGAAAAATATCAGTTATAATAAGATAGATAGTTCTCTAGTAATCGGCCTATTGTATGTATTATTTAAAACACAAAGAAACTGATATTTCGAAAAATCTTTAACTTTTTCAGTTAATATACTTTGGTAAATTACAAATCTGACTTTCCCATAAATAGACTTTTAAAATTTAAATCACGAAATACCCATTATTTCTAAACTTCATTTTTATTAAGTGACTGTATTATTTAAAATAAAATATAAAAACCTACCTATACTATAATTAAATAAATTAAGAATAAAATGTCTTAATATTTCTGAGTTAGTGTGTGCAGATGCCATGTGAGCACTTGTACGGTGCGCAGCTGTCTTCCTTGCAGTTGCCTGGTTACCATTTCTTAGAGGTCTGTTATAGCTGATAAATATGATATTTTACAAGTATGTTTATCTATTCAGATCAGTAAGATGTATCAGCTGACAAATAACCGAAATTATTATGCTTAATAATGTACCTAAAATATAAAAGTACTGTTGTATTGAAAGACAATTAAAATATGTTTGATTCAAATCTTTTTCCATTTAAAAGTAATATCCTTTGAAATCTACTTTCAAAATTATTGACCCAGCAGGTTATTTTATAATATAATATATTTTACATACACTTTTAATTTTAAATTAATTTATTAATCATAACCTGACATATATAAAAAACACCTCCAGTGGAATTAATTTTTCACATATAAGATCTTTTGCTGATTATGGCTCGATATTATGTGAAGGTACTTATAGTAGAGTTAAATATTTTCTTAATAAACGCTGAATGGAACAGTAATGAATAATGAATACAATTAACTAAAAATCTGCAAGTTTAAAGTCTGATGTAATTTTTTTTTGCCAAAATGCTAATGTGTAAGTCTGACGGAAAGAAAAACCTTCTAAATGTATTGAAAACCATTTTTATGGACCTTTCCTGGTTCAAAGGTTTGTATCTGTTCATTTTAATCCTTGAATAGGACAGGCACTTCATAAAAATTTCAATCCTAGACTTAGTTGCAAGTAGTATTGACTTCCTTAAATATTTTTTTAGTGAGTCTTTTTAATAATTATTATTCTAAGAATAATTTTGTATGCATGTTATCTAAATGTTAATTATTTCACACTTGTAAGCTATATAATGCTATTTTTTTAATGCACCTAAGGTATGAACATGGTCAATGTACCTACTTCATTTTTTTGAAGAATTTTTGAAATAGTCTGCTAGAATAAAATTTAATTATAAAGGAAATATAGGACTTGAAAAGCCATTTTTAGATTACAAGGAGAAAGAAATATCGAAAGCTTTATTTGTTAGCGTGCATGTATGTAGAGATGTTGGCTTCAGACCGATTTATTTGAAATTTCTGTAATTTACATTAAAATGATTTCAATAAAAAAAGTCATTGGGTTTTATTATCTCCACCATACATTACTAAACTGAACATTCATTGAGTCATTGATTGAAAGAAGTGTAGCTCAAACTTTTTGTCATGTGATGGAGGTGTATAATTTTCCATAAAACTGGATTATCATAGAACAAGCAAAATTCTTTCTGAAATCAGCGGTTAAGTGGTTAGTGTGAACTAGGCTTATTATACAGTTAACATTTTTAATAGATATTTTGACAAGAACCAAGTGTCTAATTGGTATTGTCCTAAAATTGTCTAAAATAATATTTGTAAAGTGATCGCGATTGTTGATATTTATCTCAAGTCAATTCTCATTATGGAAACTATAAATTCATCATTAATACAGAGGTAAATAATGTTCTTGAACTAGAACCGTCGCGACTTCAAAAAAATATAGTCTATTATGCACATATTTCAGAATCAAGAATATAATGTGTTGTTACACGAAGAGTTAAAAGTGTCATACATACATTGTTTAATAAATAAGCATTTTTTAGTATTTTTATTAGGATGCTACATGACAAAATTAATAATTAAACCGACTTTTCAACATGGATTATTTCAAGAATAAAACAAACTGTTGGACAAACCAATTTGTCTCCAGTATAATTCAAATTAACATAAAAATGTTATAATCAGCTTTATTGAGATAGCAACTAAGCAAAATTCATATTTAGATTGATCTAATTCTGGAATATCTCATGTTGGCCTTTATCAAAAAATAGTATTTATACAAAAATAAATGGTTCTATTTATTGTTATAATCGATTTCGAAAACTATATTCTCCAATTTAAATGAGAAAATGAATCGAGTGCAACCCTGCCTTGAATATTGAAAGCTAAACAAAAATATCTCCTTGTAAATGCAGTCTGTAACCTTTGCCAAGCACGGTAAACAACTCAGTTAAAATTAACTCGCTTTTCTAAAAATATTACGGCATATTTAGTAGTCTTGCAACACTCGTAGAGTAACTCCAAATCCAAATTTAAAAAAGTGTTCGTGAAGCGCGCGAGATAATGTGGCGTATAATTTGATTACCGGCAAGAATGATTATGCAAAACATTTTACCGAAAAAATGAAACTGCTTCGATCTCTGTTGACCTGCTTTGGGCCGAGTAAACAAGTCGCCTACGATTTGGTTTGGAGTAGCAGTTTTTTTTAGTTTGTCAACACACACGATTTGATAACAGTCTGTTATACTTTTACCGTCGGGAAGACAAACACCGAAGTAATAATACTATTCGCGATGTTTTTGCAAAGATGTTAGAAATAAAAACAAGCCCTATAATTGTTAACACATAAAATTCGATAAAAAAAACTTGTGAAATAATTCCAATAAATAATGCCAGTACTAAAACAATGTTAATTGAATATAGCCTTTAGTAGATTATATATATTTTTTTTAATGGTGATGACATTGTAATGTGGTATTGAAAAAACATTCTAATTGTCTATCGTGGATGATATTGTATTGACTAGTGTTCGAATATTAAATTGATGTTACCTACGTGTCATGTTTAGATATGTGTGTATATTGAATCAAAAGCAGTTTATATAAAATATAGTTCTTCTTTTAAAATATAAATTTCGATGCGTCTTAATAACCTAAATACAATTTTAATCAAACGGATAAAACTATAATTTTCTACACAGTTCAGCGATCTATGAACTTTTGTAAATGTCAAAAGTTTATGTGGGCAGATATTTTTTTGAATTCACTGAACGAATGTATTAATCAAATCGATAAAAAACAAAGTGAAAATAACCCAATACTATCATAAATAGTTTAATGTTACGTTTACAATTTCTTCATAGTAATTTAGTACTTATTCACATTACATAAGTTATATCACATAAAAAAACGCGTATAGAGCCGTAACCGACTGCTTAATATATCTGTTATTTAATTTTAATCTTAAGATGTTAATAAAAAAAGCCAATCAGTCGGAGCTAGCTTCATAAGTAGACGTTCGCCTAGCAGTTGGCTGCTCAAAGCGCCTGACTTATGAAAAGGGTGACCATTATCACATATATTATAATTTTATTAATTTATCATATTCGTAACGTTATACATAATAATTAATATTTCGTAATTGTCACTTTCAATAAAGAATTATTAAGTTTTAGTAATTACTTCAGTAAACTTTTTCACTTAATATTAAAGAATCACAGATTATAATGACTATTTTTTTTATTATAAAACTACCTGGTAAATAGTCGTTATATTTATAGGGTGATTGAAATGATTTGTTTGAGTTGTTCGGATTTCCTAAGCAGATGTTTACAGTATGTAAATCATGTATACGCTACGTATAAAAAAATGATAAGCAATATTAATGTCACGGGAAAATAAATTGTTTTTCAGATGGTCGAATATTTAATGGCCCCATATTTTATGGAATGCATAATGTATCATTTTTCCTAATTGGTATAAAAATTGCAATGGATAATCTACTTGCAACGTTAAAAAATATTAACGGAAGTGGCCGTTATTATGTTCAGTTATTAATATTCTACATGGTTACCCTGTTCAAAGAAGCCGTACGGAGCTTAGGTTATATTATACTTGAAAATTGTTTACATTTTATAAACATACATAGAATATAAAATCGTTATGTAAATAGGTACTCGTCTTGTCTTAGTCTTCTGTTTTTCTCGATAGTATTTTATTTTTATTTAACAGGTCTATAGAAATCTATCCAGCTATGACATGAAATACCAACATAGGTTAAATCTCTCTGTAATGAATACTGCAATTTATATAAAAAACGAACATTTTTGTTAAACCCAATGAATGTTCATGCAAATTAAACCATACAAAATTTCATTGTGACGAAGTTAAGAGCGGTCATTTATCAATATTCATTCGCTCTCTTTCCACTGTTGGTAAATAACTTATTCAAGGTGAATTTTTGGGATAACGAAATATTTTCTACAGTGTCGTGAATTTCGCTATAAAAATATTTAACCCATATTCATGTCCATATATATAAACTGTTTCCCAAAAACTTGCATTATTTTGAATAAGAATACGTTTTTGAGTTTCATTTAAAACGCTTTCTACTTTATTGGCCTAGAAATGCACAACTCATAATAATAAAAATAAAAAAATAAAAAATATAATCGTTTTTATCCTAAGATATCTACGAGTATTATACGTGTAAAAATTTATTTGCTGTGATTGTAACCTATATTTCGCTGAGAAATCGTCAATCGAAGTGAAAAGAAACAAAAGAATTGAAAAAGAGTTAGGCATCAGTGGTTTTCACACTCCCCGTCTCAAATTGTTATAATGACTCCAGTTTGCGTTTAAAAAGTATGATAAGACTGATAAGATAATAATTATTAAAAACAATTTTGAGCTGAGACAATATTCAACACTTATCTTCGTAAGCTTCATTGTACAATGTTTTGGTGTTGCATATTCAAATTAATGTATATCGAAATAAATAATAATAATAATATAAATTAATGCAAAAGAAAAAACCGATAAAAAATTGTTTATATATCTTATACCGATACGGTTACAGGTGCTTAATTCTCCATTCGGTACTGATCGTATTGACTTTGTAATGTTTAATACTGACGCTTTATAATAATTTCTTATTATTTTGGTACAGGAGAGTTATTTTGTGATCATTGTTTATTGTGTAGCCCCGCCATAACGGGAATGTTGAAAATAGACAGAAGAAAGTTACATCTTTTTGTACATTTTATTGAACACGAGTGAATGTCTATACTTGACATTGGCGGCGAAAATGCTGTATTTCCGCTTCACAAGTTGTGTTAAACTATGCATGTTGATCAATTTAGCGGCATTCGCCATCACGATATTGGTAGTGTTAAGAGAATTAATATCAGACACGTTGTCTGAGAAAAATGAACAAATTACAGTAATCAAAAATGATGAACCCTCTGAAGATTCGAATATGAAATGGAATTTAAATAACGGAGAAGAAATGCGAATGTTTGTAATAAATAATGATGAAAACTCGTATAACGATGGTACAAATAAGATTCATTTCAATGAATTGAAAGACAGCGGACACCAGTTCAAGAGAATCGATGAAGATAGACTTGAAGAAAATTTGTCTTTTAATAAACGCATAGATGAAGACGATTTAAGTGTACACAGTCAAAAGGATGAAGATGGCGCATTCAACAATGTTGTATTTAAGCAGTCACCTAGAAATTTACAACACAAGATTGTTCATCTGGATTTAAAAGGAGCGCCTCCGAGATTAGCGTTTCTTAGAAATCTTCTACCACTCCTTCAGTCTGCCGGAGCTACTGGTTTGTTGATTGAATATGAAGATATGTTTCCTTATTCGGGTGTTTTAGAGGGCATCAAAGCAAAAAACGCATACGATAAGAAAGAAGTAAGTTTAGATGAACGTATAATTGATCAGTTTTATACTATACATATTAACTATGGGAACACTGCTTAAGTTATTTATTTTGGGCAACGAAATCTTTCACTACGAGTAAAAATTTTGATCAAATTTTTATTATGTAGATGAAACGAAGTACAAGAGATTTTTTTTATCAATATCTGTTAAATAATAGTATATTATTTTAATATCATCTGATTTAGCACATATATATTTAATAATATTGTACGATGTATACTTTCCAAGAAAATAATTCCATATTTGCTAAATTTAACTGTAAAAGATGCTTCAAAATATCTGTTTCAATATGAGTTCGGTGCATTCTTGTACATCTTAAATAAGTTGGAATGATTGTTTCTTTTAAATATTAAATCGAATTTCATAAATTTTCTTTATCTATTTTTATTTTAGTAAAGCATAACGTTTTTCTTATTATTTTCAAATCATAAATATATATATAATCACTATTCATATGTGAGCCTTGTTTTATTTATGTATTCGCTATCATTTTACTAATTGATTTTTCATTTAATTTGTAACACTGTATTTCACGACGGTTAAGCAATTACATTTTGTACTTAGACGAAGATTATTCGTAGCAAGGAATTTTCTCAATCAATTATGTACTAGATTCATATCATATGATTAGAAGGAAACTTGCAATCCCTATTCCGTAAAATCTGATATTTATTGATAATTCAACTTGTAAATTACCTTATTACTTAGGATACGATGGAAATACGTTGGAGTGCAACCAACGATATGATGTAATTTAAAAGCTATCATGTCAATCAAAGTATTATGTTTACAGCTTTTGGAGTTCTTGGAATCAACAAAATCTTTTGATCTGCAAGTTATTCCGCTTGTCCAAACCTTTGGGCATTTGGAATTCGTTCTAAAGTTGAACGAATACAGAGAACTCAGGGAGACCGATGAACATCCAGATTCTATATGCCCAACCAATTCTCGATCTTTTGACATAATCAAAGAGATGCTGTCACAGGTTAGTCTGGTATTCAGTATTTTTTGCATTGCGTATGCTGCGATATAAGATAACCACACAATGAAAACGATTTGACAGTTTCTTTTTATTTTAGGATAATAGCCTCAGTTAGTGGCGTAGCTACAAATTCAACGCCCTAGAGCAAGTAAAATCGTTTTCCTGAGTTTGTGGTCTCGCGCAACATCACTTTACTCGTACCCTGCAATAATATTCTGCGCCCCCTTAATTCGTGCTCCTAGAACACCCTGTTCCAACTCCTCATCGGTAGCTACGCCACTGGCCTCAACATTTGTCTTAATAATTATGACATAGTCAAAATTTAGTTTTGTTATGAAATCAAATAACGTTCTATTATTTTGTTTGTCTGGTGAAGCAGATGACCTATTTTTGACAAACGTATACGATATACGTACAAAATACGTTTGTTAAAAGTTTTGGTTGACAATAAATTCTTGTAGGTATAGGCGAGTTTCTAATTCGCATCCTGAGCCTATGAAAATTTACAATATATGTTTATCCATATGCACCGAATTCAGGGTATCGACATAATGTATTGAGAAAATATATTAAGTTATTACTAATCCTTGTATTAATTGAATTACAATGCTACCACACTTTGCAAAGTCATATAATGTGTGTCGGAGAGAAAATAATGGCGTCAAGGCAATAAGATTACTTACTAAACACCAACTTATCGTACTTAAAGTACCTTAAATATTTTTTTCAGGTGATAGACCTACACTCGCAAGTCTTGGATCTGAAATGGTTTCATATCGGTTGTGATGAAGTCTACCATATTAATCAATGTGACAGATGTCTCAAAAGAAACTTGGCATCCCGGTAAAGAAAATAACTTTGGATATCTGTAATATTACGTAAATTAGTTTTCATTTTTTTTTCATTCCCGAATAATAAGCCGTTAAAAACGACACGTTATTATTATATGTAAACAATATACATCGCCAACAAAAGTATTGTGCTTAATTGCGAATGCGATATGCAAATTGGAAAAACAAGACAGTCGTATTATTGTAAATAGGGACAGGTGAAAACTTATTTACTAGAAGCTAAAATCCACCTCGTGTCATCGCACTATAATCATAAAGAAATACTGAATATGCCAACAGTTAGATAACAAAATTATTGTCGGTTATAATGATAGAATTCCTAGAAATTGATAAATATGTATAATATGTTTAATAAAAGAGACGTTAATAATCACATTAAAAAGTGTAAGATTATTTGTAAGTTATATTCTTAAACTAAAACTCTGAAAGTATACTTTCAGTATGCTATCTGTTGCGGGTTAAAGTTCCGTGACTGGTATGTTACACCTAGTTAAACGCAAAACATGGATTTCTAATGTCTTAAGAATTCGCTGACAACCAATTTTATCGAGGAATCATCTGTCAAGATACGTGTTTACATAATGAAGATCCATACGCTTCACGTTCGGAATTGTAAATAGTGTATAGCTTCACGTTCGTGTCTCGGTGGTCTAAGAAAACATTTTCTTTCAATTAATTTACTTTAGTTAACCATGTTGGATGTAGAATGTAATTAGGTTGTTTTTGTGTATAATATTATATAATATCTAAGTAGTCCGTGCATCACTATTTTCTGAAAAAAACACAATTTACTGTGTGATGACGATTACTGTATGTGGTGAATATAGGTGACGGTTTATTTCTCTTGTTTCAGTGAAATTTTCGTTGATCACGTAGTAAAAATTGCTGAACTATTCAAACGAAAGTACTCAAGGATCACTCCATTGATTTGGGATGACATGCTACGAAGTTTAACTCCTTCCGATTTGGCGAAATCAGGCCTCGGGGATAAGGTCCAGCCAGTTGTGTGGATATATTCTGACTCTATAACAAACCTTGTACCCCACAGAGTTTGGTACCAATACACGACAATGTTCCAAAAAGTTTGGATTGCGTCTGCCTATAAGGGTGCATCCGGCGCCATACAAACGATTCCGGATATTAAAAAACACTACGAAAATCATTTAGCCTGGTTAAAATTTATAGGCAATTATAAAATAGCGGGATCTTCTTTGTCTTATAGCTTTCAAGGTATATTTTTAACAGGCTGGTCAAGATACGAACATTTTGCGGTTCTTTGCGAAATTTTACCGGTATCGTTGCCTAGTTTAATTTTAAATTTATTGTTAGTAAACATGTTTATAGCAGAAAACAATAAAATGAGCTCCAAATTAATAAAGCCACAGAATCATCTCGATTTAGAAGTGTATAACCATTGGACGAAACTGCTGAAATGTCCGAATAGAAAAGAATTCCAAATAAATCTACCCCGTAACGGGAATTATTATTACTTAAGGAAGATAGACGAATATTTGTCGTGGTGTGACTTTTACGGAAATCGTCTCTATGATGATATGAAAAATCTTGCCATAATAGAAAATAGCGCAATAAATTTTCACATTCAGTATAAATACAAAACTAACGGATTTCTCGAGTACAATGTCAACCACGAATCTTTGAGATCGTTCCATACCTCGGAAGCTATAGAAAAGGCAACGCGGTTGGGAACCGACATTGATATGATCGAAAAATACCTACAGAGACATTTGTTTACTTACTTCGATAATGCCACCGTCGAAGAATTCATGGAGTATAAAGTGATTCCTTTGAAGACCATTGTACAAAGAGTTATGAAGATAGCAGATATGGCCAACAATATAAAAACGTGGCAAAGAAGACCTTTTCAAAAACTTAAAGGATTGGCGTGAAATTGAGAATTCTAACAGGAACATTATGGAATTTTCAAGAAGTCTGTGAATTTGGTAGACGACGAGAAGGCTTGCATCTATAATCCAGGAAAATAAACTAAAACAATATAGAACCTGTCCGGTTCACACTGCTACCATTTTTACACTATATCAAATTCGATAGTAGCAATGAAAACGAATTATCATTCAAATCAGTGTAAATTACAATTTGATATACGAAAAACCAATGAAACATAGAATTAATAAGCCGGTGACTAGAAATTAAACATGAAAAAGTGAAATTTTACTTACATATTATGATATAATATATACGACCGTAGTATCGAGGCCTCAAAAAACGACATTATTTTCGGGTACTCTATACATGTTTCTTTTTAATCATAAATGAAAATGACGTAAAATAATGTTATTATATAATATAATCAGTGATAGGTAATGTGTTCGTTACTGTTGAAATACCATATGTCAATCATGTATATTAATATTTAATGCTGTTATTATTTATAGATTACATAATAAGACACATTATTTAAAGAAACTAGTGAATGAAAAAGAAATACGAAAAATTTGTAATATACCTTTTATTCGTTGCAAGTAAGTTATCGTTTCATGTGCATAAATTATCAAAATAAATATCTTTATTCTGACCGATCTATTCGGCATTTTGTTCCGTCCCTAGTTTGAAAAACCCCCGAGAAATTGTGGTCAATCAATGTATCTGCCAATGTGCAATGTCATGTAATGTAATCATGCGCGTTCATAAGCAAATTGTATAAGCACACTGGCGTAGATATCGAGGAACAGTTGACACAGCTGCTCCAGACGCACAAATCAAGGAAGGCGCAAGTAAAGTAAAGTTAGTGCGAAAAACGTGAAACCACAAATTCTGAACCAAGCTAAAAAGAAAAAAAACGAGAAACTAGACGACTTGCTCCAAGGTGCTGAATTTTTAGCTACGCTACTGTATAAGCAGGTAATTATTGTCATGGAAAATAATAATGTGAATAAATATACGTGTGTCGAATTTATTTATTCCTCATTTACACCTCACATCCTAAATTTTGTTCCCAAATCCGTCACACCATAAAAATATTGGCTCACCAATAAAGAACAAATAAAAGACAAAAATATTTGGAATTCATTTACGTTTGCTCTCAAAAGTATAAGATTGCTGTTTGAAGTGAAATCAATCTGCTAATGAAATATCTATCTTCAACTATTAGTTTTAAATATGATACTGTAATTACTATAACACATAATATATTACATTACTCTATTTGTAATTCTATTTGTAGTGAATGTAAAAGAGAATATCAAAGATTATCCAACCTAACCTCAAACAATCGATCAAAAAATCCTCAAAAAATCCAAAAAACCAAAAAAAGCCATCAGAGCTGCCTACTAGAATGTCTATTCTCTGGCTCTCAGAGTCCAAGAGGTTAAAAATAGATGTATATTATTTTCCCCTTATTTACAAGCTATATTAAGATAAAAAAATATGGATTTTACGTGCGGCGCTTTTTTTTTTGAATATTTTCCTTATAAATAATGTTATTTATCGTCAGCCTAGTTTTTTAAATTCAATATTAAAAATTAAAATAATTATATTTGCAACGGAAAACAATAACGTATATGTATGTTATATGTTCGCTTACCGCCCACATATAATGTAGCCTGAAGATGCCGAA
>JAGVSQ010008062.1:0-14719 GCA_022683975.1 Rhyacophila evoluta
AACTGGTAAACTTCCATATGTGAGATCACTGTTAGCGACCCGGGTTTCGTCTTTCCACATCTTCAGGCTACATTATATGTGGGCAGTGATCTCACATATGGAAGTTTACCAGATTTAAGTAATTTAGAATTTAAAATCAATTTCCAGCAAGCACCATCCGTCAAAAATATTAATATGGTTTATCGATCAAATAAAATGTACATTTTGTGTCGTTTTCAGGATTTATATTATTTATATTGTATTATGTAGAAGAACTAATTATTTTTTTAATTATTTATGGTTTATGATTTTAAAAATTTTGAGAATTAACGCTGTTAGTCCTAATCATTGTCGAAAAAGTATTTCAAATTGCCAATATTTGTTAATTTTTTTTTGTTTTTTCGATATATAGATGCAGAAAAAGATAGTGCCACAAATGCCCGAAAAAATATTTTATTTGTTATAATTCTAAGTTGGTAAAAAGATAGATACTGTTTTGTTTAACATTTTGAAATAAAAATATTTTTTGCTCATAAAACTATTTGAGAACTACGGGTGTAAATAATCTGACAGGCGCTCTAGTAGTGGCCGGTATAGATATAGATTTACCCATTTTACTATGGCCTGTCTAGTATCTGTGTATATATATTTTATATCATTTTTTTTCTTCTTAGAATAGTGACTTAACTTTATCCGGTTTATACGTCTCAAGTTGAACGTATAGGTAACTGCCAGTCGATAAAATGTAATGGCATAAAATTTATTAAACTAATTGATTCGTTTCAATATTCAAATGGCAAAGCTGTTGTATTGCAGAGTCTAACCGAGTTGTTTTGAGTTAATGGGTTGGCTGAGAATAATCTGGTTAACAATCATTTTTAACACCTCTAAAAACGGTTAAACCAACATCCGGTACATTTTATAAATCTTTCAAAATTAGATGTCTTTAATCATTCTGAAACATTAAACTCCAATTTATAATCCTGATGTGAGAAAAAATATAGTTTATTTATTTCTTAATCTTAACCTACTATATAGACGAAAGTATTTTGAAACTTAATTTGTATTTTTTTTTGTAAATTTTCTTAATTGTCTACGTATACTCTAGTTTGTTTATAAAGCCTAAATATACTGAAAACTGAATCTTTTAAAATTTAAGATTAACCAGTATAAATACAAATAAAAATGTAGTACTTTCAAATTGATTAATCTCTATTTTCCCTTGTACTATTAATTTGTAGTTTTAGAGTAGTATGACTACCACAATAAATACAAGAATAGATACAAAATCATAATTATTTAGGCATTTATAAAATATGTCCATATATGTTATGGATAAATATACATATTGCATTTTAATTAAAACTCGGTCAGAGATTTGATACTTGATATTCATCTATATAATCCATATAATATATTTGAAATATTCACCAAACAACGAATCTATTTAATCAAAAATGCTTCCGAGCATTGTTGAGGCAAATACCAATATAACAAATTGATATAAGGCTGTTTTCTTCGACTTAAAAGTTGGAAGTTATTTAACACGCATGTATTTTTTCAGATTAACATAGATTAGAACAATCCAAAGCGGTTGACGGATAATTAATACAAAATGTAACTTTATTTTATAAAAATCAAATTATCATACTTTTCAAAAACACACCCAAGTTTGCTTTATTTGAATTTATATAATAAAGGTCTGAATGCTCCACATTTAAAGCGGGAATTTTCAAAACAATATTATTTTTAAGTTATATTTTCGTGTATATATATTGTATATATCAAAATCATCCTTAAAATTTTAAATGACTATTATATTTCCCAAATAAAATATTAGTTTGTAAATTATTGTCTATTTAGACAGCTCAATATTCAATATAATTATGAGATACTTCATTATCAAGTTACTAAATTTAATATACTGACACGTAAGCACTTATACTATATGTCTTAAAACCCTGGTACAATCGACATGAAAGGCCATTTCAAATTGGTGAAAGGATTTTTTTCTAGAATCTTTTCATTCCTCCAAGTCGAAGCGACTCATATTGTAAATATTCTGATTGACAAAATAATAAAGAGATGGTTCCTAGACTTTAAGAATAGCAAAGACCTTTTCAATAGGTGATAAAAGAAATATTGCATAAATTATATTCGAAAATTGTTATGCTGGCATTTCAGGAAAAAACTGTGTAGTATTGAAAAAATGGCTGGCTCGATTCGTTGAATGACATGAATATTTTGTTTCAAATGTATACTAGTAATGTTGAATCATAAAAAACGATAAAAAAAATTGAATTGGTAAATAATACTAACCTATAACAGCATTAAGTATTAGTTTTATGGTATCAGGTAATTCATTAAAGTATACATAGTATTGATAGATACATACTTCAGAGTGCTTGAATAATAATAAATGACAATAATAATGCAGTGTTCAAAATTGTTGTTGACAAAACTAATATGCCTTCAAAATTCTAAATACATATTTAATTGTCGTATTAATACTTTCGCGCGTAAGCCATTCGAAATTTTACTTCACCTGGGGAGTGAGTTTTTTGAGAAATGGGCTTTTTGAAAATTACTAACGTCAATAGATTTATATGTATTTTATAGGTTGGTACACAATCGGTTAAATAGATGTTGTATTATTCTACGTTGTATCAGTATTAAATATTAAAATAGAATAATACCATATCTGGATCATACGTTTGCAGACGTACATTCGCGTCAGTACGAACGTAATAGTATTAAATTATTTTATTGAAAGAATAGATTAACTCAATTATTATTTAAGCTCAAGGAATTCTTCGATCGAAGGATTTTTGATGCATTTTAACAGAGATATTAATTGAAAGTTCCTCTCTAATAAGAATTATGTAGACTTCTACTTTGATAGTGTGTCATTTTTAATGGACTATAAATTATACAGTATGCGAAATGTTTGCTCCAATTCACAAAACTATAATTAAAAATATGCATTCAATGTGTTATTTGGATAAAAAAGATTTTTATTAATTTTAGGTGGTTGTAATATTTATCGATTAGTACTTATGTATGTATGTACGAATTAAACATTAATTATATATGACATCTTTATTTATGTCTGAGGTTATCGATAATTCATGTATTCACATATATCGTAAATTTTAAAGTTGTTTTGAAGAACATGTGATCTTCTCTATTATTATAAACTACATTATTAAGTATAATTTCAATAGTATTTACACACATAAATATACATATGTATATATACGTACGTACTCACTTTGTTTCGGTGTATTAAATAAAATTGCGTAAGTCAGTATATTAAAAAATGTGTTTAACTTAAAAATCAAGATTCGGAATGGACGATATGTGTAGAGGATGAATTAGATATATAAAGTAATCTGAAAGCAACTTGCACATCTTCTTTTGTATGCATTTAATACATGTGGCATACAGCGATATATAGATATATATATATGATTTCATTATATCTATTTTAAACTTGAATTTGTACTAACTTTTAATCATTATTTGTTTCAAAGGTGAAGTTTCTCGTTTCGTTTTACGCCATTATACACTGTTGTACCATGGTTCAATTTATTCAGAAGAAACCTTTAATAAAAATGTTACCTTATTAAGAAATTATATGAATATATATATAATCATTACTATAAGAGTGAAGTTCTGACGCAGGAACTGACTAGACCACCTGTTATGGATGACTCAAGAGTGTCTAAATATGCCTATTTTTCAAACCGACCAGATTTTATTATCATGGAAACACGCTAAATATATTATCAACATAATATATTCGGCAAAGCCATAAGATGCTACAGTGAAGTATGAAAACGTAACGTATTTAATGGGAGAATTATTTGTATTATAAAAATGAAGCTACGACGCAAGACCTGGCTAGGATGCGTGTTGTTGGTACTTCAAGAATATCTAAATCTACTCTTACTCTACTAAATTACCCGTATTGTGTCATACTGGAAGCCATGACGCAGCTACTATAATACATATCTCTATAATATATTTGGCGGAGCTACCAAATGCTGGGATGATCTAGAAGGATGCATGAACAGAGGCCTGCGACAAGGCTTTGTACGCTATGTTATTTACATATACTTAGTTACTAGAGAAGACATGGAAGAAGTGATAAATAAAAACACAAATAAATAAAGATAATGTTGTTCATTAGTAGTCGACTGTAAAAAATATATCTCTTTCTATTAAAAGATACGCATGTTACTAGTAAAGTGTAGCACTCATTATAAGACATTGAATTTAATAGTATGATTTTGCATGATTAAAGAATGTGGAAGATACGAATCGACAAAAAATATTGCATCATGACCCAGTTGTTAACCTTACTAAAGATCACGCATTGCTCCGGTTATATTTTTGACTCGGCACATACGAAGAAATCAAAAAAAAAAAACGAACAAGCTTCCTCCTACATAATTCGGCCAGCTAGTGTTATAACATAACGAAAAAGTCGTGTAACATGAAAAAAGTTAGATGATACATGCGTTATCGAAAGAAAAATGTTTTGAAACCACGCCTGGGCTTATTTTTTGTGAATGATATTAGCTAAACTTAAAAAAGTCAAATCAATGATGAATTTTAATTAATAAAATCAAATATTGTGTATAACCAACTGATATAGAATACTGGTGATATTGGCGAAACATGAAATATCTTTGAATTAAATTGAATTTTGTATAATTTTATAAATTCCTTTATTAATGAGTTCTATTATAAGAATATAGCTGAATATCCAGTATCAATATCAACTATGGAAAGTAAAAAGGACGTACGCCATATAAAACAAAATTTACAGGAGGCACAAAAAATGTTTATTTGACGATTTTGAGCCAACGTCAAAATATTACATAGAAATGACCTTGAAGTACCTGAAGACTCAAGCTGGTATTTTATTTACTCATAAATATCAGAAAAAAGAGTAAAATTGATTATCTCGATGGCCTTTTTCCTGGTCACAAATTTCACAGGCCATCCTTTTTTCCAACTTAAAAGCTAAATTTAGATACTGATTTAGCATTTTCAGCTTACATAATTTTGATGGAACGTGTATAAAGTTGTGCACGTCCAGATTATCGAATAAAAGCTATGTTGAAAAATTCAGGGTTACGTACTTTATCTTTCCACAGTTGATACGTAAATGTGAGAAGTATTTTTTGTAATCTTTTGATTATAGAGCGATATTATTGTGATCTTTTTAATTTAGGATTTAAAAACGGTTAAGTATATTGATCAAAATTTACTAATAGCATTTAATTGCCACCTTTGCTTACATATTCAGTATTTGGTCATTATAGTTCGTGGTTTTTAAGCGATCGTTAAAAATTTGAGTAGCCATTCATAAAAGAACTAATTTGCTTTAATATTCGCCAAAATCATCATTGTTTTATATTCCATTTGTTTTATAAAGTGGTAGTTCTAATCCAAAATTTAATTCACAATACTAGAAGAAATAAATCTCATCCACGAGGACAGTTTTTTATGGTAGATCTATGTCTAGATCACTAACCACCGTTTCATTAAGACAAACGACTAAATAATTATTATTTTTATGAAATACATCTATCAGATAATGCTAATTTTATATGAGTAATAAATTCACTTATAAAAAAGAAACGTTTAAATTATGCGGAAAAAAAAAATCTCTTTGTTTTTTTTTGGCTCCGTATTAACTGTAGCTTGTTTATAATAATAATGAAAGTATTCAATTAAACTAAGTGATTTTTAATTGTTTATAATTTTTTTACCATTAAAGATATTTTTTTGAAGGCTAAAAGATATTAATTTTCAGAAAAAGTAAATTATTAATTATTAAAAGTATTATATACGCATAAATTAATAATGTTTTTTTCCTAAATGAAAGATTTATAAATTTATACCGAAAAAACCTACTCATACAAATTTCGGAGAAATTCTTCATTCACAAACTTTCATTATCGTGTGGTGAATTTTCTTTTTAAAACAAAGCGTAATTATGATAAAGTGTATCAAATATGATAAATGTTTGTAGATTTTCTGTCATTATTGTTTCATCCACTCCGTTAAACATAATGCTTAGCACGAAATGACAGCGATTTCCAACGATCACGTATAATGTACATTTCTCATTCTATTGAATTTAGACACTGAACGATGTTTTATATTGATTGATGACATACTCTACACTTTTACATATGTTCAACAGTTCAAATGATGATGAATTTGGTTTAAAATATTGTTTCGTAACATAAAAAAATGTGTGAATAATCATAATATAATATAATATTAATCCACACAATGTGGCCATTAAAAAAATCAATACTCACTAAAGCGACAAAAAAATACTAAAGAATAATTTACATTTGTAGTAATAAATTCATTTTCACAGCCAAATTATCAACTGATGTCTATCAAAAGTATACGCATCACTTCAACGATTTTAAATTCATAAATACTGTACACCATTATACGCAATAGTAATATTATGTGACATTGTTAAAAATCAACGTATTTAAAGGTGTGTTAATCATATCCTCTCCGTATGCGGAATATATGGGCAGCACATGTTGCCTCCAGGATTATCTTCCGAAATCATACCAGTATCGATGAGTACATCATGTAGATAATACCCGACGGTCTTCCAAGATACCGAAAAAATATACAAGCAGGATCCAGGGTGGCTAGAGGCATCCGCAGTATATGCCCATGTCATTTCTAAGGCCGCTACATGACGTATAACAAGATATTTTTTATATTATATTTACGGTTTCACACACAACATATGTTGATTATTTTTTTCTTTATATGTGCTTTGTTAATTCAATGATCTTGAAAGTAATTTACCCGACTTAAGAACTCGATAATTTAACATATAATTACAATACAGTTATTTGAAAATTTGACTTGATCGTAAGAAGATTTCAAATTTAACCTTTGTAAAAAAAATCAATTAAAAATGTTTCGAACTAAAAGATAAATAGCAAGGCTGTTTGCTGGTCAAAGTAAGTCAATGGTAAACCAAAATGCTTCAAAAGAAATATGAATATATGCACGCGCATCATTCGAATTATATTTTAACCAAAATACTAATGTTGTTAAATAAACATGTAAACTCTTAATATTTGAAATAGTTTGCTGAAATCTATAATTACTATCTCAAAGTGCATATTATTGGTGATTATCTAGTTTGCTACGGTGTATATAAAATATGTTTGGTTATTTATATTGATACAAATAGTTCAATGTTATTTTAATGATTGTTGAACACTCATTTCCTTTTATTTCAAGATAATTTATGCGTATCTAATCAAAACACTGGCCCATTAAAATTAAGCGAACATTTCCGTTTAAAAAAATCGGTCGTGATATCTAAAACTTCTGATGTTTACTCGGTCATGAAAATGCATCTTAAGCCACTTATATCTATTATCCATAAAAAGTTGTGCAAAAAACGTATGATGATAGTTAATTAATTATATATAATAACATATTAATAAAATATAAACATATCAAGAAACTGTGATACTTGGAAGTATATTTTGAAAGGTAAAATTATGTCGCATTTTTCATAAAAACAAACATATAAACTGAAGCTTAATAACATCGATAACTTAATTGGGACTGAAACTAACATTACTGTATTTGACGAAAGATTTGATTTATTAATATTTATATTATCATTTTTTTTGATGCCAAAAAATCTCAGAAACACGAAATGTTAAGTTGTATAATAGACAATTAATTTGATTTAATTTAAAATTTAATTGATTTCATTTGAATTGAAATACTGGAAGTCACATTCATAATGTTGTAAAGATATGTCAGACGAAAAATATTCTTTTTTCATTGTGCTGCGATAAAAATAAATATTATTTTTGTCTTTTGGACCTAATTAGTTTTTAAACTTTGTTGTTTTAAATTAATGAATAATATTTTTAAATTTTGTGGTTTTAGTTATTTCTTTATGTATAAAAAAAAAGTTTTGTATCATTGATAATTAGGCACCCTACCATATATTTCTTATGTATTATAATGTTAACGTCATCTGCCGACCTCTAGTCTTTCAGTTTTTAAATCAGTATTTATAAGATTACAGACAAATGAAATTATATTTAAAAAATAGTTTTAGATGTAGATAATATGCTAAAAATATGATTAGACAAAAGGCCGGATGTTCTTGAAAGAATATCAATCATATTATGCATAGACGATGCTTTGTGCAATTTATTGTATTGAAAAAATTTCACGCGAAAGATGCACTTTGTGATAAATTATTTTTGGTGAAAGAAACACTCAAACAAAAATATGCCGTGACGGATTTTTAGGATGATTGTGTTTTCTAACGCCATTTAAGAGAAAAATACATTGTATATATTTGAGTATAAACAAGTCAATACTATTCAATGATATTGACATTCAGTTCGTATTTTATCTTTAGTAATTGGCGTATTATTGTTGTACATAAAAGCCATGTATTCCAGAAATAAATTTGTGAAAATATATTCAGAAATATCACCAGGAAACCGATATTAAATAAGTGTGTATTGTGTTCGAATTCAATTTCAGAGAAGAATTGCTATTGTTTAAAGTATGTATTTAGTTTCTTTCTGTTTTTACAGTATGGTAACGTAGCATAATATACGGATCGTGTCTAGTTGGATGACCATTAATATAGTGTTGGTCTATCAGCCTGGAACACATAAAAATATTAAATTTTGCTTTCTTCTAATTTTTCCCTCACATTTATTTGATAAATTACACACAGGAAAATTTATTATGTTGATGATAGAATTCGTTTTTAGTTTCTTTACCGCATCCGCTCATTTGCTATGTTTCTCTAAATATGAAGATGAATCTTAGTATTTTAGAAGAGTTGGTTGTGAACAATTTTTACTTGGTAGAATAGATATTAGAATGTCAGAAAAAAAAAATCATATGATCACCGAGGTAAATGGTAACTACGTAAGTTTTGACTTAGGTGATTTTTTAAGCACCATATTAACATCACCAACTGTATTATTCAAAATCACTAATTTTTTATCTGTTTTCTCTTTACAAGATACAAATTGAACCTTAAAACTTGCTAAAACTACGAGTATTTAAGATATTTTAAAATATTTAGGTTAAAGATGCTTTTTAAAAAAAACAACTTTGTATTATAATGTTACTAAAGATCGACTATAGATGATACCACGATAAGCTGTATTCACAACACTGTATTTACAAACGATTAGCTACTATTTATATTCAATACAAATTTCAATAGACATTTTATTGAAACGTATAAACAATATGATAATGTTTAATACCTAAATACAATAATGAAACGATCGAACAACTGATTTTCATTAACCTTTAATAGAAAATATGCCAATTAAAATCGTCAATAACGACTCTAACAAAACTATGCACGTTCGCGCATATTTAAAAGAAATACTGACATTTATGTTATTTCGATAATAACTAGATAGCTAGTTAAATATTTATAAAATCCTTAAACAGCCTCGTTATTATCAGGAGTAAGACGCAATTACGTATCAAAGGATGGGATGGTGGAAGATTAAGTCACTGATTTATTGAATATTTATCATTTGAGAGATTCAAATTCAATCTTATAAGTTGAAAGTGTGGGAAAATGTAAGGTTTGTGTTCGTGCTTTGTTTGTGGCCATCAAGGTCTAGTTGGTAAAGTGATTAATAATCGATTATATTCCGTTTGAAATTACTCAGATGGGTAATTTTACTGAGGACACCTTTTACGTAACGTCGTGAGTCACAATGATTTAAATTTCCTATTTAGTTAAATGAAAGAAATTATTCTCAATTATTAGATTACAAACATTATATAGACAACAAAAAATATTTCATTTTTACTTTTAATATTAAGATTATTGTTAAAAATATTTTAATTTAGTGTTAATTAATCGTGGAAACTTATAAGTTTAAAATAAATATCTTTTTTAATTTTTATATTGTTTGTTTGTTTAATAATCTGCCACGGCTTTACATTTATTATATGAATGTAAACCATGGCGTTAGATAAATAAAACCATAAAGCGACTTTAACAACTGTTTCGATAGTGTCCTAAAAGCTGTTTGATAGTTTGTGTTATAAAAAGCCCAAGCTTTTATAAACTTTAAAATATAGCAGTAAGCTTACAAACATATATCAATTTACATGTTGAAATGGCTAACTGTGGATCAAATGTGAAAGGTTATTAATTTTAATGAAGAACTTTTACAAAATATTATTACAAAAGATTTAATGTGGTGTGTAAAGATTGAATGAGGCACAATTTTTTAAAGGATTGAGTGAATTCTTCAAAACAAATACTTTTACTAAATGTGTTAATCGTACAAGCTTTCTATAGTTTTTGTAAACTAATTTTATCTTTATTACACTAGTATTTATATCTCCTTTTTCTAAATAAAAATCATTATTACCATCGTTATAAAACTATAAGTTATAATAATATATATCATGGTATATTAATAATAAACTGAACTAGTAGCCGTAATACCGCATAATACCTGCAATAGATTTAAAAAATCGTAAATGCAATAACGTTTTTTTTATATTAATCTATTTTTAAACATAATTAATAAAGCGCAATATTTACGTTGGCCAAAATAAACAGTAATAAATGATTCGACTGCCTTACTGCAACTATTGCAAAATAGAAATAAAATAAATTGAACAAATTTGTCTGCAATCAATCTTAATTAACAAATATCAATTCACAAACTTAGCGCCTCACGTTTCAATATAGCACCAACGGGTCAGTTAGATTACCACAGATTATATTAATTATAAATAATAATGTTGACCTGGAGTATGGATTCATTAATAACCGGCATTGTTATTTAGTTACGTTAAACTATTTACATGCCTTATAAGATTAAATGTACAAGGTTACATTTACTCATCGGGCACCTTTAAACTATAATACGAAAGGTTCCACTATATTCTACAATATGTAATACATTTGTATTGTAATAGATGACACATACATTATTTAATGTTCGTGATAGATGCCCTTTTTCGATTTACCGTACAGTTCTTTATTAGTCAATTCATAGTTAGTAAGAAGAATAAAGCCTCTGTGAAGACCTTGAGATCGTAAAATAGTCATTAAGCAATTTGCAGAGGTTTCGTTTCAAGATTGCGAAGACTATTTTTGGTCCTAAGTACTAAAAAGTCTTCACTGGGTCTTGCTAATTTATTTAAACATTATTGCCAAATTTTCGATTGTAGTTATCAATATAATATGATAATAATTATGAATGTCATTGAAATGTGTTGGATAAATTATATATTTTTATAAAAACTTGTGAACGTGAAAAAAAAATAATGATGGTAATTATGTAGTCTTTAAACGATATCGCTTAAATTTAATAATGTGTTGTCAATGAGTTATAAGCGTAGTTTTAGAAATGCATCAAATGCTTATTACTTATCTAATTTTCTCTAACATTAATTAATAATTGTAAAAAAATCATTAATTTTAAAGTATATTTTCAGTTGTATGATATTTAATAAACATTAATCAATATTTTTATTTTTAATGTGTGTATCCGTTTATTTTTGTCATTAATATTAGAGTAGAAATAAATATTAGCAATATAAGCTAATAGTAGTCGAGAAATATGTCTAATATCATTTTTTTTAATATTCATTAGTCAAAATGGAATTTATAAGCTAAATGCTAACTATATTAATGACAATTTAATACCGTTTAACCGTTGAGTAAAATAGTGAAATTATAATATTGAAAAAATAAATAAGTAAGCTTTGATGTAATCTAGTAATCCGATAAATAGTGTGAATAGGATTGTAAATAATGTGGTCAACATTGTTACAAGCCACGATGTCAAAACATTTACAATCTCTGAGGTAATCAACTGACGGTATATGCAAGCGATCACTCGAAGATAGGAAACAGGTAGAAGATGAAGAAGAAAAGGACGACGCGTATTTTTCTCACGGTTCCGATCGTGCTCCGTTGACCATCGTGATTTTATTTCGCGACTGATATTGGGACATCGCACCGCTGCGTTCGCCGCCAACCAAACAATAATATTCAACGAATACTCTAATGCCCGTTTAGAATTTGTAAAAAATAGTGTGTGGCGAACACGCTGGGAACGATTGACAGGTGATGGGAGCGTTTTGATTTTTAAACTACCACATCAGTCACTGTCTTGAAATCTTTATGTTCTTTGAACATTTGTTTAATAAATTAGGATTTCTATTTTTTACAAATTTAAATATAATACAATTTATAAGCCAACATTTAATAACAAAACGTTGTCTACTATAGTAATCTTGTCTTTTATTGCTTCCTCGTAAGTAAAAATGAGTTAAATTAGCTTGATATGTAATATTTCTATTTTATAGAATTTTACAAAAATTTAAAATCATATGATCACATTTTTGCGATGAAAAATTCAAAATTGAGAAAGTTTATATTGTTACGTATGTGTAGTAATCGTAAAACAAAAATTGTACACCCGTGCATAAAATAATGAGCTTGAGAGTTAATAAAGAGAGAACTCAGAGATCCGCATACTTCATTTCAGGAGAACTCACCTCCACACTGTCGAAATCCATATGATCTTCATTCGGAGTCGACAAAGAAATAAAACAAATTAACATATTATATGTGTATGTTTGTGTGTAGTAATAAATTTAAAAGCATGAAATAGTAAGTGTTTGCCATTAAATGTGTATTTTAATACGCACAAATATTTGGATAAACCGAGAAAATTTAAAAAATACATGTATATGGAAATTATAGATGCCGCATAATATAAAAGTTATTCTATTTTTAAAAAAGTGTTAAATAACCGAATTGCCGAAAGCTCATCGCTTACTTGTCACTGAATGATTCAGAATGGTGATAGAATGTCCAACCATAAAGTATTATAATATATCAAATAATTGCTCAAACTCCATGTTAGATGCTACAGGGAAATTTTTAATTCTTTATTTTAAATGAAAGTAAATACTAAGCAACAGGGTTAAATTCAAACTTAATGAAAAAGAAAACACAAATGTTACACGAAATATTTTCACTCAGTGTTAAGCCGTTATTTTTATTAAAAGGAAGTATGCGGTTTCGATAGCATTAACAATAATCATAATAAAATGCACGTTTTCACCGGAAATGATTATCTACTTACAAGTATACAAATTTAATTTGGAAAAGTCTTCTAAAAATGTTTTAGTAATTTTCAAGTGATGCTATTATACACGTAGTATATGGCAAGTGAGAAATGGGTAATGACGTAAAACGTTAACAAAATGAAACTTTGTGATTTTTTAGAAAATTGGTACATGTACTATGAATTTGTCACCTTAATGGTGATTTATTAATATTTAGTGTTACTTGGATATTAAAAACAGCGTGTGACAAACACCTAATAACATTTTCAGGAGTATCTCTATACATCAGATGAAATATAGAGAAGATAGGGAAGAACTTCTCAAATCGATTCATTCATTTAGCAGACCAGTCTTTATTTCAAGGAATAATTTTTTCATAATTTAAAAATAAATACGGTATCGGTGAGCTAAAAACGTAAAACTTTGTGTTTATACAGGTTAATTAAAATAATAAACATGGACACCAGTGTACCCTAACTAAAATGGTATATATAAAAAACTATCCCTGGGGTACTTTTGGCAGTACCTTACGTTTATTACGCCACATTATACATGTATATCGCCTCAAGGTTGTAGAGACGCAGCGGGTGGTGCAAGTAAAAGAATGAGGTAGTAAAATAAATCGCAATTTGTCAAGTATTTCTCATATTAGATAGCTTTATAGGCCAATGTAATTAGAAGCGCATAAGTATTAACGTAATATAAATAAAAAAATATTATCATACACTGTGTGTAGTTTATATATTTCTTACAACGCTATGTCGTAGCTATTAACTGTTCAAGAAATCTATTTCATTCCAGCTGGTTTAATGCAAAATAGAAACAGTAAACATTGACATCGGTGATACATGCTTGTGGCACGCGTGAGACTTTGACATTCACGTTTTCGAGGAGAGATGGCGCCAGCGGCGACTCACGAATTTGAATTTAACAATAATTTGAAAGAAAATTAATATGTTAACTATACGGGAAAACAGCTACGTCAAGTGCAAACAAAACCTATTATGTTGAATTACACTAGATTATGAAGTCATAGAATAAAAAAATCAGACACACATTTGTCACAAGGTGTCAAATAATGTAATATATTATTCTACAATTATATTATTGTAGTAATACTAAACGAATCACTACCAAGAGAAGTGAAATATTTTAAAATTCTTTTCTAGATTTCCACACTATTTTCCATTCCAGTCAGATTTGATAAATTTATTATATTTCAAAAGACAGTTGTATTTTGAAAGCTTTTTGTTATTATTTTATTATTATCTGTCCTTGCGTTTTACTATAACTTATTTATTGTGAATGCTAAGTAAAGATATAGACCTGTTATAAAAACATTTACAGCATCGTAAAAACAATATTTCAATCGACGAGTACATCCCGTTATAATATCTATAATGAAAATATTGACTTTAGACAATAGAGATATCCAAAAAACTTAGGGCAGCATACTGTGGTATAGAAAACTGGGTTCCATGACATTTGCTCACATGACATTTGCTTACATGACATTTGCTCACATGACAATTGCTCACATGACAAACGCACACATAGACAT
>JAGVSQ010008063.1:0-14716 GCA_022683975.1 Rhyacophila evoluta
ATTTACGTTTATATTTATATTTTTACTGAAAAGAAGGATATAATAGGGAACATCATGCGGAAATTTGCTTACTAAAATATTCAATATGAATAAAATATGGGATAGTAAAAATTGTACACTATAATAATTATTTAAAAAATTACATACATCTGTCATGGCCTCGGAGTGTTGATAAGATGTTTAGATATTGGCAGCTACGTTTGACTACTTACTGACAAACGAATCACTCAGTGATGATTTTTTATACAAGAGAAATCAATGTTACATGACTGCTTAAATCGTTATTAATTGAAGATTATCTTTATCATATCAACGTCATTAGAGTATATGTAATATGTGATTATTATCACACAAAAAATAAGTTTGTCCCTTAGCTGACGTATCTATGATTTATGGAAATAAATAATATGAAAAATCAATATTGTGTTTAATTATTGTTGTTGAATTTATTATGAGTTGTCTAATAATGCCAGTATTGTGAATGGAATTATTATTATAGATAAATATTTATTCGGTACATTCTAATTTTATTCACTATATTAATTCATTAGGCAAATAGATATTAAATAATTTTAAATACCAACATTGAAACGTCTTGAATCATTCATTATAAAGAGGTTCAATATCCTATGAATGCAAGTCGTTATCTAACAATTTAATCATTACTTTTATACTCTACATAGGTACATCTGATAGGTGATATCTGATACACTAAAAGAAATTTTGAACACTAATATAGCATAAAATAATTGCTTAATTTATGTATAGTAAAATCATTCCGTTTATTATTGACCCTTGTCTTTCTCATCTTGCGGTGGAAATTTTTGGGGATTCAGAAAATTCCATTGTCACCATAGTGAATATGAATACATTTTGTTCTCCGTGTTAAAATTTTTGTATAGAAATAATATAGAATATTTTTTTGGTAATATGTTGATCGATTATCTTTACCACTAGTGTCCCCAATTAAGTTAGTCACAGAAATTTTGCAAATTTTCACACTTGTGTTGGCAGCAAAAGTTGTTATATTGGCAACCGAAAACACATGTATACACAATTACTCACGAGGGAATTTTTTATTTACAAATCTTGTCATGTTATGCTAATTTTGTGTTACCAATAAGATCGTCGACTAATAAATGAAATACCACAAAATATGTCATGTTGTATTCCTGCATTTGCCGGTAAGTTAATTAGAAAATGTTGCATCATTTGTATCCTTTGTTTTCATCGCAGCAGGCGCAAAACCTCCTGCTGTCAAAGTTTTTGACAAGTCTCCTGGTGCGCGTGCAGCCATTTCAAACGTCAAAGTTTTCTAAAGTCTAGTCGCCAATAAAACAAATTTTGCTGCCAATGTCAGAGTGAAAATTTGTGAAATTCCTGTGACTAACTTAATTGGAGACACTAGTGGTAAAGATAACCATGTTGATGATAATCTGACATAAAACTCTGTAAGCCCAGAACAAAATACTCAGTGTCCTGAAGTAATATTTCAATCGAAATTTGAACAATATGCCACAAAGATGTTTCAACTTGAATATGTTTGTATTTATTAATATAATATTTAAACTAATTGGTCATTGACTGGTAATTCTTTATTTATTACATTGACAACAATATATATTTTTTAAATCATTTCAGATCTTTAAGAAAAATCTTAATTCAAAATTGCATTAAAAACGAATTTGAAAATCATTATACTATTATTAGGTATATCATCAAATATATTATGTTAAGAACCACTGACAAAATGTACTAAAATTTAGAGGCAGTATAATTGAGAAAGAGAAACCAACTCGTATTTGCACTCATAATTATATGGATACCACGTGTATATGCAAAAAAAAATATTCAGAAACAAAACACCTTATAACTGGAAATGATAGATACACATGCTTACATAGTCCTGTCATTGAAAGAAACGAGATAAATGAATTTATTTAATGAAAAAAAAATACATAAACTAGAGAAGCAATACATCTTACCTAACGTCAGCCTTTCCACAAACGAGTTATCCTGTTAAAGGAAATTTGAAATTATTCACATTACAGTCATTCTCCGTGAATAACAAATTAGCATGAATGATATTATTTTCCAGTCGCGAATTCGACTTTGTAAACGTCAAAATTGAAATAATAGACAAAAACATCAAGTGCTGCCAGTAACATAAATACTGGTCTTAATAAATTTAGAAGTACCTAGTGTAGTTTCACAATAAATACAGATGATACCTAATAATTATTATGGATTTATGAGCAATTTTAGAAAAGATCAAGAATATAAATTAAATGTTATCCGCCGAAGTGTCGATTATCGATGACACATTCAAAACTCCGAAGACAACACAAAACATATAGGACCCATTTTTGATTTTGTTCGTAAAAACCTGAAGAGTAGGTAGGCATAGTAATTATTATTAATCAGTCAACTTTTTATCAATCTATTTTTATAAATATTGGCCGATTAGCCAAAACATTAAAAACATATTTTATATATTGATTTGGATGCAAAATATGTGCATTGTCACTATGAAAGTCTTTTTTATGTATATGTAATTATTTGTAATGATTCACGTATATTCGACATACTATCATTTAACCATTAAATTTATGGGACTTTAGGGCTTTTAGAATACTATTTATTATTGTATTAGACCGCGGGCACAATATATGTCGCGGCGACAAAGCCACGGAAACAGAGATACAAAATAGTGAGCTAGTGGTCGAGTGCTGTGACTAATGCGTTGCCAAAATTGCTCACTTGCTCACTCACATATTCATAGCTATTTTGCATCTATGTTACGGTCGCTTTGATGTGGTCGCTCAGCTATCCTCTCCGCGGCCTTATGCGTATACATATTTTTGAACCATGTTTTTTTCTTTTCAAACACAATAACACTGCTTCATGATTAAATTATATTTAGATAGAAAAGATGGATATACCATCTTAAAGGTAAATAATTTACCTTGATAATCATTATTAAGAAGTGTTGAATTTTATTACTTGCTGTCATCAGCATTTAACTATGCAATCTAACTCTAAACTTCCAATTCATGTTGGAAAGATATTTTATACGTCCTTTCTGAATAATATGTTAGGAGTAGGTATAATTAATTATGTACATGTGAATTATGTAAAGAATGTCGAACATTTATGAATATGAAATAAGATATATTCTTTATAATATCAAATGTATTATATTATATTTTAAAATCGATATAATTATATTTCTTGCACAACATACGTAGAAAATGCGATTAAAATAATAACACATTATAAGAATTTCACGTTTAAAAATAGCATACATTTATTTTAATCATTATGAAAAAAATCTCAAACTTTGAATCTTTCATAATAATATTATTGAATAAAATAAATATAATTTGTCAGCCATTAAAAAAGTTAAAGGGCTTGAATAACTTAAAATTTTTATCAAAATAAGCTCTGCCTCACCTGTTGATTATCATTTATTAAATATAAACATTTTGAAGATTAAATTTAAAGTCATAACTGAATTTTTGATTTAAATTTTTTTGAAATAGATAAATGCTGCAAGGGTCAATAATTATAAAAACTAATGCAGAAAATAAGGTCTGTATGTAAAAAATCAGTATTTTCTATGTTTATAAATAAATTCTGGGCTACAATAATTGCTTTTTTTACTTATTTAAAAGACACTGTACACACAAAATACAAAATTATACAGAAAAGTGACATTAAGTTTTGCACTCTTTTGCAATTTATATATTGCACTGAACGTTGCTAAGTGCTTATAATTTATTTTCTATTGCAAATTCTAAGAATTAAATAAAGAAAATTGTTATATTCTTGATAGTGAGCCTTTTCTCTTACTTTTTCATATCGATACAATTATTCTAGTATATGTTACATATAGATAAAGTAACATTCATTGGAAGATAAATGATTTTAAAAGTCAGCATCCCAACCAGAAGTCTCATCCGGAGGTAATTTTGTTTTGGGATATTTTTCATCAAAATAGGTGAGGTCCACATTACTTGCGATTGGTCTTCTAAGTGGAGCATTAATCCTTTGATCTCGTAATAAATCCCAATCGAAACCCACAAACCATCTGAAAAATAATAGTAAATAATAAAATAATTATTTCGACTCAAATATATCACGACAACATCTAGAAAAAAAATGATCTCATTAAGATTTTAGTATATCATCAGAGCAATTGGCCGCTCTATTTGACATTGTACTGCCAGCATCCAACAATTTCGTACCAATCTGAATAGAGAAAAGTTCATCGAAGACTCATTCTAGTGTATCCTATCCAATTCTACAATATCAAGTCAATATAATGCCGCATAATGCATGTGAGGTTACGTCTTTTCAGACATGCATGTGGTATGAATATTTTATATTATGTTCCCCTAAGCGATTTTTAGTTGATGGAGAGAAATATTCTTTTAAAAAGTCTGTTTTCAAAAAGGGTTATTTGTTGAAAGAATTGGGTGCTCGAGACATCTATAATAGTAATCGATCTTACTGTCCCACGATCAGAGGCAAAAGAGCTCTAATGGTTGGCTAAAATTTGTTTTTTCTTTTTTTTTGAATAGATAAAATCCTTTCTTTATCTAGAAAACTACTTATGAGATGCTGGTCGACTACAGCTGGTGTTGTATTGTTTGATAGTTTTTTTGGCAGTACTCACTGCTATACATTTTTGCGCACCTATTTCTTCGGACTGGCAACAATCTGCTCACATGGAACCCCTGCCTGCAGTAATGTGCGAATTCGATACTTTTGAGTACTCTTCACTACAAATTCACTTTTCCTCAACTATTAGCTATTCATTTAAATATTCATACCCTGAATCGGAATAAAGGAGGTATGATAATGCGATTACACTTTATGCAATAAGAATTAGTTAAGTGACTTATAGATATATGAAAATATCACCCCTATAATTGAAGTGTGTGAAAATGAAAATGTTACTCAAAAAAAGTTTTCATGTTACCTGTGATTTTTTATATCTTTGACTCCATTTTTGAGGTACCCTAAACGTTCTGAAGGCACTGGTCGACATAGTTTCTTTATCAGAACTTGGGCTACCTTTGGTATTCTTGGGCTAAATTCTATAGCATCAATGCCTCGCAAAATCAAATTGTAAGTTTTCATATCGTTAGTGCCACGGAACGGTGGCTTTCCTACTAAGAGCTCATGGATGAACACTCCCAGAGCCCAATAATCTATAGATCTGTCATGACCTTTGTTCAACACTATTTCTGGCGCAATATATTCAGGCGTGCCTGCAAATGTGTATGACTTTGAGCCTGTTGAGAGAGTCTTGGCGTATCCAAAATCAACCTTTCAAAAATATAAATTATTATTGTCAAAAAGTGCTTGTTATAATTATTTTTTTACCATGCCTGCTTTAAAGGCTGACCATGTTTATCTTCATAATGTTAAGAAGACCACTTCAGAAATGGAACATATGAATCGACACAATGTGAAGATTTAAATTGACAAGTTCTTTTTACGGGAATTGTTTGTAAGACAATAACTCAACACATTGGATATTCTGTCCTGCATCTTTAGATTCTTCCTGAGCAGCTGTGGGGTTCAAACCCACAATCCCTGGTATTGAAACACACATATGTACATCTCAGCCTCCCGGAGAACATAACTAATGTGTATCATCAGTCAACGATAATTCATTGAATGTGAATTGAATGTATTTTTTTGTTTTTAATTAGGACTAGTTTTAATATTTTTTACTTATTATTTTAAAAAGAAGATTATTAATCTCTGCTCCATGCAACTTAACTTATGGTTAGCATATTGAATGATTAGATAATATTCTATATATACCAGTTTGACATAGCCTTTGGAGTCCAGCATAAGATTTTCGGGCTTCAAATCCCTGTAGATAATTTCATATTTGTGTAAATGTTCAAATGCTTCAACAACGCAAGCAGTAACAAAGCGAGAAGTAGATTCGTTGAAATATCGTCTTTGTTGCAAAATTGTCCAAACATCTCCACCTAATACGGGCTCCATTAAGAAATATACAAACTTTTTGTCTGTAAATGTGTTGTATAGCCTGTAAATTTATAACTATGTTGTTAAATTTTTTATTGTCAATTTTAAATTGAAATGAAATTATTATGGTTAATAGCATTAATAAGCAAAGAAGATGCACATACTCGTATATCATTTTCCTGGCAATACTTATGAAATATTTGAACTACTGTCTACCACAGATATAACAAAGACCAGAGAACTACATTTGTTTTGGCTATTTTTTGTTTGACTAAAATTGTTTTCCATTACCAATATAATTTTTTTCACACATATTTCCTAGTTAACATATGAGTATAACTGATAAACAATATTTTCAATGATAGAAGAGGAGTAACGTTATCGTTTTTAATATCATCATTCAGTGTTCCCAGGAGGCATATTAGCTATAGCAGTAGGCATTAATTTCTACAGATATATCGTTAAAGTAAATTATTAAAGTTTTTGTTCCTTACGGTCATGATCTTGGCATATGTGTGGTCAATATAATTGACCATATATCATACCCATTCTTATTACAACTAGAACAACTTATTCTGTCTAATGTTATTATCCAAGCTCCAACTTTATTTAATTAGTTTTATTTTCAAAATGAAAACAACTATTTTTTAAATTTATGGAACTATTCCACAGTATTATTAAATATAATTCTGTTATTATTAGATGGTATATTGGTACTAAAAAAATAGCTTTCATACTTGCAAATAAAAGGACTGTTACAGGTAAGCATAACTCTTTTTTCGTTGAATGCATGTACTTGTTGCTGTTGTTTAACCACTTCCACTTTCTTGAGGCACTTGAGGGCAAATGTGAGGCTTCTGTCTTTGGTGTACTGAACTAGCTCAACTCTACCAAAACCACCAACACCCAATGTTCCAACGATTTCCAAATCATTCAATTTGATGTGTGCAAACTCTACAAAAATAAAGTGAAATTGGTTAAGTGGGTAAATACTCATATTTTCGTATATTATCTCTATAAAATAACTAATACCTATTTATGTATAAATTGGAGGAGTAACATAATTTCCAAAATCCAGGCTTGTGATGATAAAATGGTGAAAAAGAAGCAAATATTTTACTATGAGTTTTGATAATTTTAAATATTACCTTACAAAGGCAATTATAGCATATTTGAGATTGGATATCTTTTATCTTTGAGATCTGTATGAAATTATTGTTATCAAGTTGGATATGGCTGATTAATAATAATACATTTAAAAAATAAATACCTTCTATTAAAGATAAATAAAAATTTAGACAATAAATATACCTTGAGGTTTCTGTGGTTCACTTTTAACAGGTTTAGTTGATGGCATTGAGGTTCCAAGCCGCTGCTCTTTTAATTCTTTGATGTTTCCCAAAAATTCATTAAACACCCTAAAAAGAAATAATAAAGTTATTTTGAAGGTAACCTACTACATAATAATTCCTTCATGTATCAAAGAAATAGAATTGAACATATAGACATATGTAACTTTTATTAGCATTTCCACTACAATTGTAAAGCATATTAGATCTTCACAATGTAAAGATGTGTCTTGACAGAGAGTTGTTTTTCAGTGTTGGTTTTGAGCCATCACTCAATCGATTGAACATCCAGTCTTGAGTTTTATGATGATTTTTTATTTAAATTAGGGATGAAAAATTACACCTACATTTATTTATGTTTTCATATAATTGTCTTTTGGAAATATAAATAAATTGAAAGGAAGATAATATACATGTCAGTTTAAATGTTTCCAAAGTAAATTGTTAATTAATTGTCCTTGTGATAATTAAAATAATTACTGTCGATCTAGCGTGAGGCATTCAACTCCTGAATCTTTAGCAGTGACAGTTGCCAGTCTGCAGTCTTCGTGAAGAAGGGCCTGCTCTCCGAAATATTCTCCTCGAGATATATCTTTGATGAACACTTCTTCACCACCATCGGATAAATGTTTGGTAATAGAAACTGTACCACTGCGGATGATATAGAACATATCACCTTTCTCGCCTTGTCTTACAATCTTAGTCCCGGCTGAAAAGAATTCCTGAAAAATAAAAACATAACTTAGGAGATGTAATAAGATAGTATCGTAAATTAAATTCATGTTTGTTATAACATTCAGAAAAACACAAATTAGGTAAATGTTGACTAATATGAATATATTTTTGGATGACTGGATCAATATGGTAAGAATATGTTGGAGCATCATTGAATTGAACTTTTATTTACTTGTTTGATAAAGGTGGGATGCTATATTCAGCTTGTTAATGATATTTTTGGGTTCAAAAAATGATGTTGATCATGAAAATATTACTCCAAAAACTCTTACTCTATGATCAGAATTTTGTCTTTAACCCTTCGAAAAGTGAGTTGTTTGTCGAAGGGTCAGTTGGTATATATCATAATATGTCTTCAGAAGTATCTAATGGTTTTTGAAACGATTTATATTTTAGCAAGAAATATCACAGTTCCCATGTCATACGGTTGGATACAGAATTACGTCCGTACTCATTTGGGCACAAACAGTGTTGCACATAACATTATGTCTGTACTCCTCTATGGGTTAATAAAAATGCTCATAGTCTGGTTGGTTGTTCAAATCTGAAAATTATAGAGTCAAAAATGTAAAAATTTTCTCACTCTTTTTAAGAAATCTGACATTTTGACGATATCTGACTTGTGGATTCCTTCCAGCACTTCAACCGATGATAAAAATTGAATGTTGTCTTCCTGTTCCTGCTTTCTGCTTCTCAACATAAGCTTTTGGAAAACTCGTCGTTCCAGGACCCACACTTTCACATCAGTAGTTGCTATTTCAAGGAAAGCAATCACATTAGTAATAATTTATAAATGTATACCATTTGTTTTCCATTTTTAGCTGACTCATAGTAAAATTAAATGTGAACCCATGCATACCATAGCCTCTTGAAGAGCATCACTGGACTAGTGCACATATGTTGGAAGAATGATTCAATTGATTAAATAACAAAATGACCAGTGCAAAGTACCACTACATTCTCACATATTATATTTCTAATTCATATGCATCATACATCTTAAGCGTTTTCTAACTTCTTAAGTTAAAATCTACTCAGAACCTGTCCTCAATGCGTCACGTTTGGCTCATGCACCATAGATTGGCTAACCCTGATTTAGTATATAATATATTATTTTCACTCTGATTACCTTGAACCGAAGCAAATCTCTTGGCTTTATAAAGAATAGCAAGTTCTCCAAATGCTTCTCCTTTACCAAATTTCTTTACAGTTTTTCCATCTTTTATGACATCAAAGTTTCCTTCAGCCGAGACATAGAGGTGAGATCCAGTTTCACCTTCATTTATGATAAAGCTATTAGCTGAGAATTGCTGCGGGTTCATTGCTTCTACAACTAATTTCAAGCGATCATTGTCCATAAGATTTTTTATAAAATGATTAGCCATTAATGCTTTCTCGATTAGTTTGATAGACCTTGAAACAGGGGAAAAGTTTATTTTAAAACAGTCATTAAATTGTTTCATATATTCTCAATTATGCTTAAAAGAAAACCATGCGATTTGTCCTTATCAATTTAATAATCTAATTTAGAATAAGCCTGCAATGGTGATGCAAATTCGGAAAGCGACAGATCAATAAAATATCTACTGGCAATGATGTATTCCATCTGAGAGTTAAGCTCAGATAAATTAAGTAAGGACTGTTTTAATTTATTAGTTATGTTTCATTGTAGCTTATATTAAATTATATTCCCTATTTACAAGTATAAGTTTTTCTAACTAGGTACTTAGGTCACATTGGGAATGTGTTATTCAAAACTCATAATGTCAGCAGATAACTTACATTGAATCTTTCTCATATTTTTGATACTTAATATCATGAATAGCTTGTGAAGAATCAATTCCCATGGTTGACAGAATACCTTCCTTTCGTCTGACTTTATCGGTCGACTTGACTGGTGCAGTTTCCATCAAATCTGATATGGGTCTATTATTATGTAAAAGCTTATCATCTTTCGAGCTAAACGGTGGTAACGGAGCGGCATATTTCTTCTGTGGATTATCAGAACTGGTTGATGGATTGCCATTTCTGTATACAATAGTATCTTCTTCTTCTTTACTATTTGATACGACAGGCTTGGTGAGGTCGATGGGCTAAAATAAACAACATGTGTATTTATTGTTGCGTACGTTTTTATTTTAAAGGGTTTGGTTGTATAATATTGTAGTTTGTGGTGATTTTTTTTATTTAACAGTAAAGATGGATTTCAATGAAATCTCATTAAAGGTTTAGTGAAGATCAAATAGATTAACTTATAAAACAAATAGTTAAGACTTGCACTATCAGATTTGCAATGAGCTGAATCTGTGGATGCAACATGTTAAGACAATTATATTTATTTTGTGTACAATATTTTTCACCTGGGTTGATGTCAATTAGTTAACTCATTTTAGATGAGCAGAATTGGACAAAAGGAGAAAATGGGTCACAGTTTTTTTCTCTATCTATTAGCTTCTACATGCTATAATTTCTACGTAAATGATGAATAATGGAGTGTTTATTAAAAATCTATATTTTTACTCATAAAAGAAGGATTAGTTAGTGATGTATAACAATAGTGAACTTATCATAATATGATTATAATATATCAATATGCGAGATAAAAATGATACATAGGTTTATAAATTTCCCATAAAATTTAGTAGGAAGCACAGTAGATATTTGTTAAATCCTTGACTTGCTGTTATCATTTTTATTTTTAATTTGATTAAAAGAATGTGCCTATCAGACTTAGAATATTATTTGATAACAATCTTTTGATCACTACATTATTGAGCAATTTATGATTTAATGAAACATTTTGAAATGAGTTTCATCTCTCAGCTTGATGACATTCATGAGGATTTGGCATTAAATTGTTGTATGTATTTTCAGATTTTCAACTTATAATATAAATATATAACATAAAAATAAAAATTTAATTGTTTTATTTTTTTTGTGAACTGCATTTAGGAAGTAAATAAAATACAGGTACTATAAGTGAGGACACAAAAAGATTTAATAATATACAGGCGGACCTCGACTTTCGCACATGATTGGTTCCTAAAGATGTGTGTGAAAGTTAAATGTTCGAAAGTTGAGGGATGTAATTTGTGGATGGAATTTTGTAGAGATTTTGGGTGTCATGGATCATTATCTAAGATTAATAATGCTTCAAATGGTAAATTATTAACTGCACAATAATGTTTTGCTGCTGGTACGAAATGTGAAGCGAACCAATCTTGAATTATTAAAGCAGTAACCCAGGCTTTTTTTCTTTTTTCTTCAAAAATGTGCGAAATAGCAAATTGTGCGAAAGTCGAGTATGCGAAAGCTGAGGTCCGCCTGTATATGTATATTTAGAGTTAAAGCTGGATGGTAAGCAGTTAATATTCACTAAATAATAAATTATTACTTACTGTTATTCTTATTTTGGCATTTGGATCGGTGTAATCTTCATCGACATGAGAGGACAGGTTAAATCCCCCTGTAACTCTCCAACCGAATGGGGGGCATAAACGAACCATTGTAAATTAGCAATTTATCTTGAAAATCAAATTTAAAATGGCAAAGATTCACACAGCAACTAAAACTTTAGTCACAATACAAACTCATCTTTGGAATATTTTATCGTAGATGTGCACCATAAGAATAATTCTCGTCTTCACTCCCAAACTAGTTTAGTACTGAATAACTTAATTGAGGAACAAAGAAATATCTCCGAATTGTATTACTTCTGAGTAACTTCTAAATGTCGATATTGGATTATCTTGAATGATTTCCCTGTGTTTTCTGTACTCAAGTGTGATAACAGGTGTTTTCAATATTGATTATTGACATTGTAGATTTTCAATTTTGAATGAATTAATTTATTGTGCCTTTATTATATTTAATTAACATTCTCAATTTGTTTTACTTAATGATAAAAAAAATATTAAAGACAATTGAAGTAACCTGAAACAATTTTTCAAATTAATTTTATCAACGTACCTATTTTCCTACACATGATGCAAATAAATTTACTAAGTAATACACTAAATGACGTGGGTATTTCCAAAGTGAACTTATTCCACTATATCAAAATTTAAAAGAGAACATTTTGGACCAGTATTTTTGTATAAAATAACCACATATGTTTTTCATGTTTATGTTTTTGTTTCTTTTTAATATATTTGAAATGGACTTTTTCGAATGGTTTGCATGCTAAATTATTGTTTTTTTTTAAAAAATACTGTTTCAAAATCTTTTCCTTTATATTTTGGCACAATGGAATTAGTTCACTTTGGAAATAGCCCCCTCAAATGTGTCCACCATCTCCATCCTGTCCTCACTACCGGTCTTAATCAGGGATGCAGCAGAGCTCTAATATTGAGAAGTGTTTTATTTTTTATAGTATTGATATATAAAGTGAAAAGACAATGGGAAAAGAAACAAATTCATCAATTTTTTGACAAAACCATATCTTGCGCTCGGACGGATTCATCATTTTCACGTTTCACAATGCAGTATGTGTGCGTGAATTTAATCATAAAAGTTCTTACGCTGCTAAAACAAAAAAAAAAAGACATGATAATAAAAAAAGATGGATCATCGCCATATGAACGTGAGGTTATGGTCCAGGCCCGATAAGTCTAATACCTGATTAGACTGATTTATATAATTTACTGGATGATATAATTATTATTGTCATTAATTACATTAAAATAGAAATTATTCATTACAATAATTTTTCACGAAGTCAACTAGATTTACCCATCTAATATTAGAAAGATTACACATATTTCCGCATAAGTGGTGAAGGCTCTCGTACCTTCAAAAAGAAAATTTGAATCACGTGTTTTTTAAAACAAATAGTTCACAAACTAACATAGGACATTTTTCAAACATTTCAGTGAACTTTTTTATTTGGAAAGTGCATATGGAATAATTGTTTTTTTTTTAAATATGTTTCTTTTTAAAAATAGTTTACAAATTTCGAATCCCCTGGAAAGATCGATGACTTATTATTTTATCTGGAAGTTTACAATCTTATCTTGGTGCTTTATTAATCGACCAAAGAATTCTTTAACACTAAATTCACTTATCAGCGCTATTTTCCTCGCCTTTGTGACAAATACATTATCAGTACTTCACAAAAATATTATTGAAGCATAAAATCAAGTCAGATTTCATTTTATGTTCTAATAAAATTTGTTCCATCCATACTGTATGTAGAGCCACAACACTGCAAGCAATTTTAATTCATGATTAAATTTATGTTTGCAGTAACAATATCAGGATTTCATGCCGGAAAGCAACATTAAGTTAGTTGTAACTGAATATAGCTGAATTCAGGAAACTTCAATAATAACTGGGATGTTAGTACACACAGTATAGTTGCATTAGAACTAACCCAGTGAGTGTTCAAATAATTTTTCTAACTGCATTGGCTATACCCGTTCCCTATATTGTGGAGCTATGGCCAATATATGCCGGAATCCTGAAATCCGGAAAACCTGAGCAGAGTTAATGCTTTCCCGAAGCATTCATAGCATATGCTTCACAGATGCTCCCCTTAACTTCACAGGTTTCCATAATAATATATTTCCATAATGCACTGAATCCAAATTCGTGTGAATTTCAATCATACTTAAAAATTAAAACCCATAAAAACAAATGTAACATATTAACCAGTGATTAGGTATGGGCAGTAAAATATAAGTTGTTTAATGTATAAATATAAGTAAGTATAAATATAAGTTATAAATGTATTTTATTTTAATAATAATAAATTACTTAAATTTAATATTTTACATTTGGTGTGAGAAATAATAATCATAGGATATTTACGTAAAAACATAGTAATTAATACATTATAATACTTAAATAACTATTTTCTAAAGAAATTTAAAGTAAGACAATATGAAACCGATTGTCAATGTGAGAAGCATTGCATATTTTCATGTATTAAGGCACTTTCAAAATATAAAATAGTTAAAAAAAAATAGCTAGATGCATAACATTAATTAAATAATATCAATATAATTAAATTGAAAATACCCAAATATACTAATAATAATATGTACTATTAAAAGAAATATTCTATATTTTTAAAAATCATTATTACAAATTACTATTTATTGACCAATTTCTACTTCAAAATTGATCAGCGACAAAGCTGTTGAACAAATATACTGTTGGTGTTCGTTGTAAAAGTCAATGTTTATAAACCAACTGATTTCTCGTTTTTAATAAATGTTAAAATATACCAAATACTTTACCCAAAGGGCAGTCAAAAGATATTAAAGTACTGCCAAGATTTTTTTTTTTACATTACTGTTTTCCAATACATAAATTGGGCTACTTTCTATCTAGCGTAAGTGCACATTTTGTCAAATTTGAACTAAATATGAGGTTTTGTTTAAGTCTTTATTTAAGATCATAATGAAAGGTCAATAAGTTCCCAATGGCAATAAAACCCTATAAAAAGTGAATTTGAAAATTACAAATAATTATTGTAATAGTAATTACTCCTGAAATATAAATAAAACAAGTATTCAATTTTACCCTAAACATCCGCAATCCAATAAGAAAGCCCACAAAATAAATAATTTCCTAGATTTTTATTTATATTTAAAAAAAAAAAAATAAGAAAAAGTGACAAA
>JAGVSQ010008064.1:0-10360 GCA_022683975.1 Rhyacophila evoluta
CTCTTGTAAATTACATTTTGTTTGATCAACGATTCGTATCCAGGAAAGCTCAAGGTGGGCACTGATGATTCCACCTTTAATTTTTCACTGGGTAGTAGAGGCCCTCCAATCCCCGATAACATTGGGATTTTTATGACTTTTTTGCAAAACGATATTTCGATATTTTTCAGCTGTCAAAAAATAATATCGGAACAAAAAGTGTTTTTTTTCTAATAAATTTATTATACATGAGTTTCGTGAGAGCGCGTTGGTTTCTAGTTTATCAGAAACAAAAAATAATCGCTAAATATTATATCTAATAATTATTTATATTTCAATTCGTGCAACAATAAAATAATAATCAAAAATGAAATTATTTTTATTCTTAATTGCCAAAAAGATTTTTTAGTGGGACGTGTCGTTCATTGATTCGAATATACACTGAAAACAGTTTCAACAACGTTGTCTGAAGAGGCATTTTGGAACACCTACTTCAGAGCAATTCACAATCAGTTGCTGAAAAGTTGCAGCCATTGAAAATAATTGGACCTCCGATAAAAATAATTATTCTTGTTTTATGAAGTCTAGTGTTTGCTTTGTAAAGAAACGTGATAAAAATATGAATATTTATTTAATGTAATATCTACCGAAAAAATATGTGCAGTGTGAATATTATCAAAATATTAATTGATAAGTATAAAAATATACAAAAAATATTGAAATAAAAGGAAAATTTTAATATATAATATTATATTATGAAGGAAATAACAATATATATTGAGATGCGATGCTTATCTAAATAAAGAATCGTCAATATGATTATTTTAAAACGTTTTCTCTCACTTACATAATTAAAACTATTGACGTACTTTATATCTCCAAAAAAAAAGAAAACGTGATTTTACTGTCGATGAATGCATAGTCACTTTCTATAGGCGTGAGTTTTGTTAGGTTCAAAGAAAAAATGATTATAATAAAACTATTTTAGGTGTATGATGCTGGTTCTTTACAAGACTTATCTTACGTCACATATTGTTTTCAAAAGATAATAAGATCGATTTCATTTTTTGTAGATATAACATAGTAATTAAATAGCACTACCATGTTTTTTACTGGTTTGATTCATAAAATATTTGATTTTCTTTAACGCCTAAAACTGAACTAATATTTTTTCTAATTTCAAGTTCTTCTTGGCTATAAACTGATACTTATAATACTAAAATTTTGAATGCATCTGCTGCATATTAAACCGTCGATGTAATGTATATACAGTATATTTTTTGTAGACACGTGTAAAAATACGCAACAGCTCGAAGCAAAAATATATGAGAAAGCAAAATTTATTTGAAAAAAATACTTCATAAAATATTTTTGATAAAATTGTATTCATTTCATCAAAAATAGATCCGCGGAAAATCCCTTTTTGTGTTTTCATGTAGAAAATAAAATCAACTGAAAAATACAAACAGCACTACAAGGCAGACTTTATAATAATTTCAATAACGAAGCGAAAAATAGCGAGCGGTGAAAAGTCTTCAGTCGGCTGTTAACGAACTCGTAATGAATTAAAATGACTGAGAACGAGGACGTGACAAATGACACAAAAAAAATCGACCGCTTTGTTTCCGGCGTTACACAAAAATTGTCAACAATTTGTTTGATTGAAATCCTTCTCGCCTAGTTCATTAATTTTAGAATTCAAGTTTCATAAAATCGTAGAAATGAAAATCTCGGCAAATTATGCTGTCATATAATAGTCGTTTGAAAGGTTTTTTGATACCGTGTCATCAGTTTTTGAATTGCAGTAATTTTAGAGTAAAACTAGAACCACAAATTGCATAATGATATAATAACGTAAAAATTGTACTCAAAAATCAAACGAATTTCAAATTTAAAATTATGCATTAAGAAAGGATGAAGTTTTATCTATTCCTTTTTGTTTATCATAAATCAATTATAAAAAATGATTTACTTCTAAAAAGAGCATAAAATACACTTTTTGAATCCATAAAAATACTAAAAAATGACAATCTCTTATTAGCGATATTTATTTATAAATATAATATGACCCGTTATGAAAATTCCTTACATATAGTTTGACTTCTAAATTATTTAAAATTGGTATACTTCCAAATGTAAGTACACATTTGGAAGTTTACTAATTTTAAATAATTTAGAATTTAAAATCGATTTCCATCAAGCACCATCAGTCGAAAATATTAATTAATTAATATAGTTTGACGTTTAATTGACTAAGTCCGTTAAGATTTATATTCACTTTATTGAACCAAGAACATGCTATTTTCTAAATAATAGTATACTAGTAGCGGCGAGTTACAAAAAGCTCTCTGGATTCTAGACTAACGGTAATGGCAAGCGTTCAAAATTAGTTTGACTAACCTAAATTTGGACACAAAATATTAACTTCTTCGCCGGTCTTGATTCCAGAGGGCTTTTTGCAACTCGGTGTCTTATTAAACAAATATTTATGTTTATACTATCAATGCGAGATTGAAAAAAAATATGAAAAAAAAGGTTTATTTAATTTTTTATTAAAATATTTATAAAAAAAAAAGTTTGTTACTCTATGATCATCCCACATTTTTTCATTCAATTATATTTTGTATTCCAATTACTATTTGAAAATATATAAAAAAATTAATTGGATACACAAATAATTAAACTGAAAAACTGAAAGTGTATGATTAAAATATGATATTAATAATAATATAAATAATTAACGTCTCTGAAGTGGCTTTTAATTTATTTTAATTATTACATATACTTGTATAAGTCACGCCTTTTTCAGTAATATTATTTATTGCCTTCCTTTATTTGGGCTTTTATGTGAAACTGGAATGGATTTGCCCCACCGCAATACTGCTTACCTATATTACGGCCTACCACAAATAGAAGAAGGGTAAGGCATATATTTATAGTGGCTTTACCGTGGGACAGCTCATTTCTAGCTTGTGATTATTTATACATATTAAAAGGAATTCGCATTCGAGTAAAATATCCGCTATTTTAATTACAGGTGTAATTATTATTCTACATACCTAAAATAATATAAGCAATAGAGGAGAATTATCATTTTCTTTAGAATATTTTACTACCTATCATTGTAGCCCTTATGTCTACTCTCCTGTATATGCGTATGTGATGACATAACGAACATAAAAATCTGTAAAAGTAGTAATAATTCCAAAAAAAAACATTTCTAATATTGCACAAATAAATAAATTCAGTGTTACTTTGAGAATAAAAATATTTCCTTTTTTATGGCTTCGTGGAAGTTTTTGAGACTATTTTCACTTTCTTATGGGGCGCTTTATTTTTGTATCGCCATGGCATATTACTAACGTAATGATTCCCCCCCCCCCTCCCCAAACGGGACATCTACTATTTTTTTTATTTGATTTGGAATTCATTTTTTTATATTTTTGGAACCGGATCGAATGTTAGGTCTCGCCCTATCTACTAACGTACATTCGTCCAAATTTTTTTGTTTATAATTTCTACTTTCGGACGTAGTAGTACCGTGAAAATTCGAATTAAAAAATAAATATGAATTCTGGAATTCGAGCCGTTCTTTTTTGAAATTGTTCCTTTGGTTACTCTTTCTAAAAGCGGGATATTTCAACGTGCCGAAGTTTTGCTTGGGAAAAACAGGACAGGCCTAAATACGTCACATTATGTATTATTAAAATAGTCCAAGAAAAAATACATATTATTATGGTGAGTGAAGGAATTCGTCATTTCGCTTGCCGATTACGAAACGCGCATACTAAGACGTCACAGGTTCAAATTTTAAATAATGATTTAAAAAATTAAAAATTTAGATATAGGTGCTTAAAAATTAAGTCACTAATTAACTGACAATCATGACTGATTTTAATGTTGGATAATAGGCAACCTTCCTGAAAAAATCATGCTAAGACAACTTTTCACACTTAAGAAATCCACATAATTTATATTTGAAACGGACTCCGTTAAAATATATTTTATATTATGAAACATAAAATTCTAGTAAATAATATTTTTTCAAACATTAAATCTCAAATTTCTTTTATTATTATTTTTACCGTAATAAAATATAAATTACTTTACGGCCCACGTAGGCATGATATTAAATTATAAATATTTTGTTTAACAAATGTAGATAATCATATTTAAATATGTTTGAGATTTCATTAATAAATTGATATTGAGTCCTTTGTATCAAAGGCATTCGACTATAATTGATGGTCATGTTTATTAGTTTTGCTTTAATTAATGATTATAGTGTCTTTGAAAACGTCAGATTGGTTCTATCTAACTAAACCAAATTTCGCTTTGGTTGGTCGGTTGTTTCAATTTGAAGTTACAAAGCGAGCTGTGTGCCCCTGGTGTAAATTTTAACATTCAAAAGGCCTCGGGATATCGGAATGTGCGAGGGATACAGAATAAGGGATGCTCTCCCAGTACACCGAGGTGCCAATTGAATTAATTACAAATGCAGAAGTCGTTCCTCAAAAACCTATACATCCTCACTACTTGTGAATACTGACTCTGTTCTCAGATCGTGTGGATTTTCCTGAAAATATTATTATTCTGAATATAACGTCTACGGTGAGAACGACAGATTAGAACTGAAGTACAAAAACCATATTTTAGATACAGTACTATTTATACAACAATTAACTAATATTCTTCTTTAAAATATTATCATGTATTCAACCTTTAATCTATTTAACCTGATAACTTTCATTCATTTTCCTACGTTCGACATTATTCCATAATTATAATACCGAGTTATAGAAAAAAAAATTAGGGCTTTATTAACAAATATTTCAACTGACATTTTTTATGAGAATTTTTCTAAGCTAAAAAACATCTTAATTGTGTAAAAATCTACGTAGATTGCTATTTGTGACTCAGGTTTCGCTTTTCAATATATCCCGGTTAAATTTACATGTATATATCGAACCGTAATCGGCAAAAGATCGTTTGCAAAAAAAATGCATTTCACTGAAGAAAGTTTTTTTTTAATGTCTCAGGTTATGATAAGTAAAATAAAATAAAATTCAAATTAAGATATAATATGTATACATTGTCAGGGTACTTTTTTATTTTAAAATTAGCCTGAGAAATATAGTGTAAAAAATAAGCCTTCTCTAGTGGAATTCATGTTTTACATATACGATCTTTGGCGATTAGGGCTTAATACGTTCATTAATAAAAGCTTGCATCCCAAAATTACCGAAAGATTGTATCACTGCGTTATATATAGCAATGAAAACAAATAGTATTTATTTACTTACTAAATTAACATCAAGAGTTTTTGGCTATTTGGTAAATTGAACAGCTTAGAATTATTTGTAACGTTCCATCTATATTTTTGTATTGAGTTCTTACGAAAAACGTTTTTTATATACGAGTATATGATGCCAAAAAGCGCATTTTCGGTCACAAATTTAAATATTTCAAATAGTTTGGAATAGTTATAAACCAAGATTGACTAATGGATTAAATTTATTTAGTAGCGTTGCTACATATTCAGCGCCCTGGAGCAAGTATATCTTTACTGTTTCTCGTTTCACCAAAATTTTATACTTCCTTCGAAACATTATGGTTTCTCGGTTTTTTTAATCTTGAGCGTACCTTTAAACTTTACTTCTTACCAGAACTTGCGCCTCTCATGATTCGTGCGCCTGGAGTAGTTTGCTTTAACTACTCTTCGGTAGCTACGCCACTGATCATATTATATATATCTTATTCTAAGTTTAGATAACAGAAACTCAAAGAAGCCACCAAGAGTTACCATTTGAATATAATATTTTTCAAATGATTTTCTAACTAAAGTCTACAGATAGAACATTATAGAATACGTTTAATATAAAACAATTTTTAATTTTAATTATATCTAATGGATGTAGAACTAAATTTGGTTGAAAACTTAGAGATATAAAAATTTCACAAGTTTTCGCATAATTAAACTTACTAGGAGCTAGCTACTCAGTTAGATACATCTCTTTAGAAAAAATACTGAATAAAGTGCATAGCCCGGAGGTTTCACTTCTTTCATTCGTATGAGTACAGTGTTGTAACGAATAACGAATATTGTAATGGAACATGAGGCCGCGGGGCGACGCCGTTCCAGTGGCGTTAGCGATGTCGTTACGCCGTTTACGAGCCGTCGTTAGAGCGCTGATCGTTAAGTTACCGCATTCGAAGGACACTACCATAATGGTTTTCCGAATGCAAAATATATCGGTTTTGAATCAATTAAAGAAGAGTATTTATTTTTGTCTATATTAAGAATATACAATTAAAGAGTATAAATTCGGTACTAGTTACCAGCTATTCAAGATATTTTTAAAAATAGGATTCTGTGCACTTTTTATTTAGCGTATTTGGTTGGGCACATGTTTTGTTTATAATATATTCATATATAAAATGTATGTACTCTACAAGATTTGTGTTACGAAGAGAAGTTGTGATAAAATATTATAATACATTATATGAAACAGATGCAAAGCAAGTATCAATGCGTTATTCAAAAAATACCTAATAAATAAATAAACTAAAAAATAGCCAAAAGTAATCTCTTTGAATTGCTAACACTCCACAGTAATAATAAATATAAAATCAAATTATTAAAATGATAACTAAACCACCTTTTTACAGGTTTCTAGTAAATATTTTATTAATTGAGTATCAATGTAGGACGTTAAATATTTAGATATGTTCATTAGTATTTATTTAAAAATAAACCATTAATTAGTATCAAGTATTTTTAGGTATAAAATTTATTCTTTTTGCTTCGTACTTATTTCAACGTTTAAAAGATTAATCGTCGCTTAAGCAAACAATTACGTTCCATTCAACATGCCTTTTCAGTCGCCTATCTGTAAAATATATCTAGACCAAAAACGCTTAATTCCACGAGAAAAACAAATATGTCTTTCTTATACATACGAAAAGAGCTTACGGCTTCACGTTTGAAATGCAAATTGAGCAAAATGGGCCAAATTATACGGCCAAATGAGCTCCACTCCCTTCACCCTGCAGCGCGTTATTCCCTCCTGGTATTATTACTATACACTCGCAGTTTAATGGAGTGGACTTCCATTTTCTCCTTCGGATGAGGAGGATTTAATGGCTTAAAACAAAAAACAGCTATGCTATATAATCGTAAATAATTATCATGAATAAACACGAAACAAAATATTAGGTTCTTTACGTAGCGAGAAAAGCTATTAATTGGAAAGAATGCGATTCAGTTTAAAAATTCTTACTTGATTAATTACCCCTATAATGTTTTCAAACTACGTACTTTTTAACATAATAAAACAGCACTTAAGCTCATTTCTTGGTACATTGCTTAACGATTTTTTGTTTTATAGTTATTTACAATTTTTTCACAATAAGCTTAGCTTTGTAGAGCTTTTGTTTCAAAGAGTCTTCTAAATACATCTTTAATTCTTTTAGTTTTGAATATCACATATGTTTATTTGAAAATACATTCAAACTATATTACTGTTAAATCAGCTTTTACGATTTCTGTTAAACGTAAAATAATATTTAAAATATAGTTAAGAAAATTTTTATATTAGCACAATAAGAGAATTGTTAAAATGTTAATAGAAAATGTGAATCCTTACTATTGATCGACTCACCAATTACAAAAAATCAAAACTGTAATTTTTCATGTGCAATTTTAAATGAAACCTTTAAGCTCTTTGCGAATACCATGGCATACACAATCATAATAGACAAGCTAGTAGACAAAATATTGTGTTACCTTGTTAGGATATCCATTGTGCTTGAGAAGTTTCTTACAGCTTTTTCCTCTGTTGTCATGGTAAAATTGCTGCTGAGCCTTGTCTCGTCTGTAGTTGGCAGACCAGCAACATGTACGGGTCGGAGAAGGAGGAACTGCCTCTCTTGATTCCCCCATGACGTCACAAACTCAAAATTCCCCCTCTCTTCTTCACAAAAGTTTTATTTTCGTACTTAATCACCCCAGAACCTTGACAGTTCACAAAAATGTTGATTTAAGCGACTACTTTGAAAACTTTTTTATTTTTCATTGTTCTAAACGTATAACCTAACTTTAAATTTTACTTTTTTGGCAGTTAATCCACGATTTTTTAAAGTAAAACTTTTGTTTTAGTTTTTTATTCAAATTTACATTTGGAGATTTAATATTAACTCGTGTCAATTGTAGAGTATTTTCGCGCGAGTTTTGCAAAAAGTTTTTTGTTATCTTTGAGAAAAATAATTCTTATACAATGTAAATGAAAAAATCTTTTTAAAACTTTTTAAAATAAGAAAACTTCTGTTAAAATAAATATTTAATCGAATACTTCTTCATCAGCATCTGAAAAAATAAAAAAAACATTTTTATATTACTGTCATCATCAAATTAATGTATCTGGCTACTCACTACTTCAGAAGGAGAAATAACTAATAAACGATTACAGAGCTTTAATAATTTATTTTATTAAGTTTAAGAATCATACACCATTGATTATGAAATATCGATTTAGATTAAAATTAGTGGCGATATTTACCATCCGTAATATTACAAGAGAAAAATGATAGCTAGATCTTATGAAATTCAATGGTTTCGTAGTTTCCAGTGCGATTTCAATCAATATTTTCTGTTGCTAATAATTTACCTTTTTAATTTTTGGTGTATATTGTAGTAAATCGATTAGATTTGTGTGCAAAGATTTTCGGAACATTTATGAATAAACAATATGTGAATATTTGTATATTATTTTAATAAATTACGAAAATAAACTTTCTTAGTCATTATACAGTCACAACTGTGTAATTGAGCGCTATATCAAAAATGATTTTTTTTCTTTACAGTTACAATTAATACATATATGTAATGATGATTTTAATATTGTTATTAAATTTACCATGATTTTTTAAAAAGGTTCTATTAAATCGCACTGACAGAGAGACTATTATTTTAAGCGTTCACGTTAAAATGTGTGCATATGGAATAAAAATCTTTTACGTAAACATAAAAAAGGATAGTGGCATAGCACCACTTCAAATATGAAATTCCTTTAAGTACTCAATAATGCCAACCTGTCAGAAAATAAATTTCTTGGAAATTGCATTCTGCACCGACTTCGACAAAATATCTTCACTTACCGCACTTGTGTACACGTAAGTGCAAGAATTTTGCTACGCGAGTCGCGCGAGCGTATTATTATTATTATTTTTAAATATGTTAATTTTACGTTGTAACTTCGTTAAAAATAAATAAATTGTCTCTCTCAATAGTCAATATCAGATATATTCATATTTTTATTGGATTAAAAATAGTTCAATGTAAAATTGATAGAAACGGTGAATTGCATATGCACAAGCACCATGTTGAAAATCATCAAAAACTAGCAGTTTAGATAAGAAAAACTACTTCATGAAAACTGTTTGTTCTTAACTGAATCGTTTATATAATAGTTTATAATAATCGTATGTTTATTGATCAGATTCATTTGTATGTATTTATACATACAGTTTCAATATGCTTTTAACAGTTTCAGTGTTTTTTTAAAATATTTAACATAATAACACAAATAATAATGTATCATATTGCATGTCAATATGAAATTTGACTGAATGATTCCAATTTATTGTAGAACTATATAAACCGTTTACTTTTACACTTATACACTGGTATTATAAATATGTATAGTCAATTGCAATTACATGTATTTCATATTAATTTTAGTTGTTACAAAGTGTCAACAGTATTAATCCTGACAATAACCGAATAACTTCGGCTCGAGTAGAATTGTGAATTTTTAAAAAAAATCTTAAAATGTGAAATAAATCAAAAACAAAAAATATTTAAATCATTTTATATAAAATACGAAGATAAATTATCCTAGATAAATTAATTAATTTTTTATTGATGTATTTACTTCTGATATTTAAAAAAAATACATTTTCGTTAATCGTCTTCTCATAGATATGACATATTTTAAGATAAGTTTTTCCAAAGTCAATGCAAAACTATTGTACATTCATATTGGTATTCTACTATAAAAAAGGTTCGAATACGTCTCATAAATTTAAACAAATCGACGAGTATTCTGCATGTCACAAACTAGCATTTAGCTAGTAAAACATATAACGCAGCCTGGCAAGCATGAAAGAAAGCTATTCAGCGTGTTGAAAATATGAAAGCGTCGCATCGTAAATTTCAGGATACGGCGTCATTGTTGGAAAATAGCGTCGGGTTTTTGCGTTTTTCGCCACACCGTCAACTAACTGTAACATTTCTTCTGCAAAGCTGTGCATTGTTTATAAACATATTGTGCCCGTGCAGCTAAGAGTGACCAGATGGAAACAAATTTGTTATGTAACATAA